>KE159180.1:83848-98014 GCA_000411055.1 Leavenworthia alabamica | reverse complement strand
TAAATTCAAATATTAAATATTAAATTCTAACATTAAATATAAAAATATTTTTTATAAAAAAATTATAATTTTTAATAATAATATATTGTTAATAAAAAATGATATTCATATCCAAATAAAAAATTCATGTAATTTTGTATAATAAAATACATTTGATACAATCACAGGGAATTACTTAGGTTAAAATCTATAGATGTACTCAAACACCTGAACTGAACTCAACCAAATAAAACAAAGTAAACTAGTTTAAGTGTTTGGTTTAATATCTCTCTCTACGTACATATAAAATTTAAAATATCTTTTATTTTCGATATAAATAAATATTGTTGAAAAATAAATAAAAACAACAGTAAATATAGCAGATGTCGGCGGTGGCACGTGCGTAAGAATGATATAAAAAATCAGATAATAAATGCAAAAGTACTATACACTAAATTATTTAACTGCCCACACGATCTTATGTTAAATCTCCCAAGTCATTCTTTTACCCTAAAACCCTACAAAAACCCTAATATTTATATTTATATAAATATAATAATACTATACTATAGTATTTATATTTAATAAATCTAAGTATTGAACAATTGTTTCATCCCAATAATTCAAAACCTGCTGTACTTGTATAGGCTTACCTAAGCCTATCCATTATTAAAGCTTTTTTTTTTGTACTATTTAAAATCTAAAATTATTTTTTTCCCCTGAGGTCTATCACTAGAGCTCTGATGATATTTCTGTGACTATCTTTTATCCTTTTTTTCTTCTTCCCAAAAATTATAATAATTTTTAAATTTTATTTTATATTTTCAGTTAATTATTGTCCAAGTGATGCCGTCGGTCTACTATATATTATAGTGTCTCAAATAATATTATTGGCTACTGTCAATATAGTAAATTTTCATTATAATCATACCTTCAAATTACTACTACAATAGTATCATTATACTTGGGAAAATATTAATAATATTAGTAGTTGTTAAAAGCTGGTATTTGAAATCTTTTAAAGTCGTTTCAGTAAAATTATTAGATAAATTAAAGTTAAACAAGATAACAAGTACAACAGAACTAGTGTATAAAATAATCTATTTTGATAGGAATATACAATATATGTGACATTAATTTTTGTGATATTAGGTGAAGCAAAAATGACTAAAATGAATATAGAAGACTGTTTGTCACATTTCTTTTATTAGTATATGTCAATCAAATGACAAAGGGGTCCATTGCTCGTCTTTGTCTGTTTGTATTTAATATGTCTTTATTAATTTTAAAAGATTCACAATAATTTTATAAAAAAAGTGGGAATTATTTGATAAAAATGGAAATTATATTGATAGAGATATATAATACCAAGTTGGAAATATTAATTTTAACAAGGCATATAATCTTAAATAATATATACATGCCATTCTAGTTTCATTAACTTTAAAACTAATGTCATATTTTAATTTTATTTTGTTTGAAAAGTTAAACAAAATTAGATGTTTATTACAAAAATAATTCCTAAACACCTGTCAAATTTTACATGCTATTTTTTAAAAATAAATCAACTACATATTTTTTTTTAAAATAACCCAAAAAAAGAGAGTAAAAGAGGATGAAGAAGGAGAAGGTGGAGAAACAATAAATGGAGGAAGATGAAAGGACAATGGCAGCACCGACCTGCTCCACCAGAGAACGACCTCTCACTCCTTTCCCTTCACTACTACTTATATTTTATTCCTCTTATTTTGCTTAATTTTAAATCACTAAATATTCTGTTTTAATTTTAATATAATATGTAATTTGTGGATTTAAACCAGATTGTTTACATAATAACAACACACACTAGTCAAAGCCTACAATATTTTCACATAAAATTAGTAGAGTCTTGATTATATAATCCCTTATAAAGATGATATATATTTTGGTCGAGGTTAGTGATAATGTGATGGGGTATATAGAAATAAATAGAGTTACATTGAAAGACACTCGTACGTGTAATAGCAATAAATGTGAAAGGTTTTGAAGATATTGGGACAGACCAACGTCTCATAAATATTGGTCTCAAGTTGCAAAAACTTTAGGGGACCAAACAAAACCGTCCACATTTTAACAATATAGTTATTAGATTAGTTTTGTGAGTATTTTTCTACTTGTACTGGTAGTACAAAATGAGGAATTTAACCGGAAAATTTTAAAATAATTATCAACACAAATCGTTTATGATAATAAAATAAAGAGATAAATTATAGTATTATAGTCGAAGCACGCACCTTTGATCTCGGGTTCGAAATGTAGAGAACGCAGTTATTACAGATTAAAGGATGTAAAGGCTTTCCAGAGGTTTCGGTGTGCGCAGATAGTATCGTCCGTCGTGGTCTCGTGTTGCGGGGAGAGTTTGTCCATCAAAAGGGATGTCGTACCTGCAGAACCGTCCGTCGAAGATCCGAGTGTTGCGGGGAGAGCTTATCCATTATGGGGATGTCGTATATTCAGAACCGCATGTCGAAGAGTATTTGTGTCATGAAATTATCGTAAGTAGAAGGTGTTCTCACGATGTAATTGACGGAAAAAAAAAAATTATAGTATTATTACCAATAAAAGTGGTGTTTAAGGATAATATGAGTAGGTTACTCCATAAATGTATAGTGTAGCATTGTGCGCACGTGACGTAGCCGGCGTAAGTTAGGGAGAGACAGAGAACAAGAGCAATTCTAAATTTGTCGTATTCTGTTTTGTCTTAATATTATGTCTTTTTATGTTACACCTAAGTATTTTCTATGGAAACTACAATAACCCAAAAAAGCTGTAATAGATTAACATAAGAGGATTGTTTTAGTTTTTTTTTTGTCTGTTCTTGTTTTTTGCAAACACATGTAATAATAAATTTATGTTATAATTCTCTTTTAAGTTTAAGAGACTTGATTCAATCTCTTATACCTTGTAACATCCAACTAAGTCTAATAAGAACATCTAAAGGAATGAGACCCTTGAACATGTTTTTACACTAAGAAGCTCAGACACATACACCAAGCTTAACAACAACAACTTCAAAGATCCCATCAGATCTAAACTGTGTAGAATACAAACGAGGATCAACTTGTCCTGGAAGATTAAACCTGATTGAGAATGGACCTGGTGGACAAAGTTGTTGGACTTGCATTCTGAATAAGCATTGTGATTCACTAGGAATCAAAATCTCAGGTATTACTCCTTTGATACTTACTCTTCCCTCCCTATTAATCTCAAATTTGATTGTATCTATTAACACATCAGAATATATCATTTTGTGTCAAAGTTCTTTCATACACAGATTTACATTGTTTAGTGGTCATTATAAAACACAAAAGAAATGGTGTTAAAAGGAAATGTGAAGGCTTACTTCGATGTTTCTCAAGGATAGGGAGATGAACTCTGAAGATGTAGGCAGTTTCGCTAGCGCCAATATCGATAAGACCGATAGGTGGCCCTGCAGAGCCTTGCTTGGCAGTACCAGTGGCAAATACCTGTGAGATTAGTTTGGAGCGAGGAGGAGGAGTAGTCTGATTATTCACAGGATTCATAGTGTTGCTTCTGTGAATCCACAAAGGATACAATACAAACCCTACAAGTTAAAATCAAAATTAATGAAGAAAACTAACAACAAAAATCAAGAACATAACATGTTTGAATTGAAGATGTAAGCAAAGAGAGAGACCACTAATTAGATTCTTGTATATACAAGAGATAAACTAGGCTGGATTTATAAACAAGTTTTGATGAACCAAATTCTGAAACTCATAACATTAGAAACCTGAGCTAAGTTTTCTCTGTAATGGTAATGAATCTGGAAAAGATGCATTTCATTGTATTCAATTGAGAGAATCTAAGCTCAATCCTGAAACAATTCTATTCCGTTTAGGTAATAAAACGAATGAAAAATTCTATAAGCAGCGATGAATCTTCGTCTTCCACATAATCAAATTCGAAAGATGGAGACACAGAGAACCCAAATTTCAAACCCTAATCTCGATTCTACAAAGGGCGAACTAGATTAACCGCAATGCCAGGCAATTTCTCGACACATCAACAGATGAATCAATAAAGAGAAGACGGAGAAGAGATGGGTTTAGAGTACCGTTAGAGAACTCCGGTGAGTCCCGATGTTGCTGACTCCGAAGCTTTTTTTTTTTATCTGAGCCAGTGGTGGTGGGGACTGGAGAACCCCACTTTTTAACTTAGCTTATCAAAGTGATAAGACACGTGTCAATAAATTGACTAATCTGACCAATAGAGTCAAACCGAGTATATTTTTCTCAAAACAGCGTCGTTTTTGTAGATAAAATTTCATTGTCACATGATAAAATTTCATGTATTAGTCAAGTCTTTCAGATTCATATGAGAATGTCTCATTCATGTCAACAATCACTTTTTTATCCCAAACAAGAGCTGACTCCATACTTTGAAGTAAGCTTCAAATAACAATTCTAGACAAGGGAGAAGAGGAACCTAAATATGAACAGAACATGAACATATTTACTTACAATGCAAGACTTGAGAACAAAGACTATATATCAATGTTTCTCACTACATTCCTATACCTAAAGGAACTGTAGTGTTATACAACTTTTAGACTAGCAAAAGAATCAGATTTTGATTCCACCATGTATATGCTGGTGACTGGTGTATGTGACTATGTGTGTAAATATATGCATATTGGTTCCCCTCCGAGGGAAGACCATTATAGTGTTTTCAAACTAGGCTCGAGCTTGAGCAGGCAGCATTTTTGAAGCTGTGTTTAGATATATACACTGATGGATGGCTAAGAAAACTGAAGCACAAACCATGAAACTCTCCAATTCTGTTTCCTTCTGCGACTTCCCTGTAAGCAAGACTACTTCATACTAACCTGTACAACAACAAGATCCTAGAGTTAGTAAGATCAACAATGCATTACATGATGATCTTTCTCTGTCTATGTATTTACAACATACCTTTAGGATGCAAGATAAATAACGTGTAAGACTTAATAAAACAGGAAGCTCTCTGCTGCCATCTCAAGTAACAGTTTCGCTACTGTTTAACTTCCTTTTCTCTTCAGTCTTCAAGAATAACTGAAACATTACTAATCATATAAAAGCGTTGAAAGGATACCAAATGTGTATAATGAATCAAAGTGATAGCACATCAAAGTGATTCTCACCTTGTTGTTTGGTCAGAACCACTAGTCTGCATAAATTGAGGGGAATGAACAATAATATGCGACTGTACTGGAGCAGGGCCTGGTATACCTGACAAACATATCAACAATAAGCAATAACTAAACTAAGCTTTTCCATAATGCCTCTGACTCAGAAGCGATCAAGCAAGTATTTTGTATGTGTTAGAAAATCTGAAAATGTACCTGAATGATAAGGAGATTGAAGAGCAGGCATAGATGAAGTAGGCATCACACTAACAGTGGGTCCACCAAGCTGCAGAACATGGCTTCCAGGAACTGCTGTATAACCGTGGCCACTGGGAATAGTCGGACTTAAAGGCCCATATTGATAAACGGGGGAATGCACTGCCCCAGGTACTCCGTAGACCTGAAGATACTGCTGCTGACCACTCATGTATGGACCATACAAACCCTAAACCATGAAAGACAACATATATTCATTGTCACAAAATATTTCATACCAAAGAGAAATAAACAGCAAACACCATTGTTGTCAACCTGTGATTGTGAGTACATGTACTCAAGACCATATAATCCGGTTACCCTACGATAGAAACAAAAACAAACATTATAAACATTAGTTTAAAGACATCAGTGTACTGTGTGAAACTAGATTAGTATCTCACCCATAAGGATACACAACTCCTTGCTGGTAGTTATAGGGAAGTGGTTGCTGATACGGATAACCACGAAGACCATGGACATTTCCAATGTAGGGAGAGGCAGGTCTTAACCGTCCTAACCAACAACAAACACCACACCAATTCAACAACATATAAGACCAAAGGATGAGTATTGCAGAGCAAGACTGACCAGGTATATTAGGTATCAATGCATAAGGCAATGGAGGCCAAGGTCTTCCAAGGGAAGCAATATTACAATTTGCACGTCTACCATCTATAACAGGAGTAGGGTTAACACAAGCTCTCTTAGCAGCTTCTGGATCTTGGAAAGTTACCTATAAATCCTCCATATCACACCATATGGAATAGAAACAAAGAACTCAGTAAGAGTCAAAACTTTTAAAATCAGAGCTACACCAAATCTAATATATAACATTAGTAATTTCTATTGTAAAGCAAGATTTAGCATCTCTATGATACCTTATAGAGCAGTAATAACAAAGTTTAAGGGTTTAAAAGCAACAGAGAAGAATAAACAAGAGCAGGTGACTAACAAAACCGTATCCTTTAGATCGACCAGTGTTTTTATCAGCAATGACGACAGCTTCAAAGATTTCACCGTACTGATCGAAATGTTGACGAAGTGTTTCACTTTGAGTTTCCCAAGCAAGACCACCAACGAATACTTTTGTGAAAGTTGTATCACCGAAAGGAGAATTCAAGTAGTGAAATCCAGAACCCGGGATAGATTGATACGCCATGATTACAAGTGAGTGAGAATGAGAGAAAAAAAATGGAAACTTTAATATCAAAAAAACAGAAAGATTTAGACAAAGGATCAGTTCAAAGTGATAAACAAAGGTTACCGAGTAAACCCTAGAGGAATCAATTCAAGGGTTTACTCGGTTATGTGAAGAAGAGATAGTGCAGAAGTGAAAAAAGTGAGATTGGGGAAAACAAAACAAAAACCTAAAGGATCATTCCCTACTAATAATGACGAAAGTGGGAAAAAGATATTAAATTTCCCCGGAAAAAAAGAAAAGCAAAAGCAGTGTGGGTTTTAGTATGGGCCAGAGACAGAGGATGAAGTTGTATAGTGAATGAAATTAGGGTTTTTGTACTCAAAGGATCACAAAAATTATAAACAAAAAAACGAAGGTACAGAGTAAAATTCTAAAACCTGGAGAAAAAAAGTTTAAAGCAGAAAAAATGAAGAAGGAAGAATCGATTTTTAGGGTAAAAGTTTGGTTTGGGGAATTCCATTGATAGTGATGAATGATGAAGAAGTTGGTGATGAAGATGAAGATGAAGATGGTGCGTGATTTGTTGAAGAGGAAGACATAGTCACATAGAGAAAGAGGGATACTTTTGTTTTTGGGCACTGTAAACGACGTGGGACCCATTTACTTATACTCTAATTGTGTAATTAACTTTCTAATCATCTATCTCTTTGTTGTCCGAATATCAAATCTTATCCGTTGTAATAAGGTTACACAAATCTGAATAGTACTTTTGTCCGAAAAAATCAATTTAACTTTGTCGATTATTATTACACTCGAAATATAGATAAATAAAAAGTGGAAAAAAGTAAACTACAAAATATAAATTTTAAAGAAACAAAAATATTATACTCATCATTTCACCAAGTAATAAAAAAACTAAAAATGCTTCTGAAAATAAAATTTTTTAAAAAAACACTAAAAATAAGTAAATTTTCGTCAATATAGATTAATCATCTCCCTCAAAAAATCCAAAATAAATGGTGATAGAGTCTCTTGAGCTAATATAGTATCTACTAGACTACAATCCTAAAACGACATAATTAAATCGTGGTCTATTTTGCCGCCGACTTAGACTCGGATACTTCAACATCCTAGTGGTTACATTCAAATCCAATAAAAGAACAAATTTGTTTTGAGATGAAGAAACTATGAGAAACTGAAATTGTCCATCAAATTATTATTCATGCAAGTGAAAATGAGAATCTATAAGAGTGAAAAGTTTCAAGAACCCTAACATAATTATTCATGCAAGTGAAAATGAGAATCTATAAGAGTGAAAAGTTTCAAGAACCCTAACATACTCTCAACTTGTCGTGCTCGAGACAAGACAAACCATGAAATGGTAGATAACAAAAACAATTGATTAAGCTTGGTATGATCTTACTCCATTGAGAGCTACAAATTAAGACACATAAGTCTTGATGCAACATTATGGGATGTCGTGTAACTTGAGTTGCCTTTAATAACGTACAAGAACCCATGCAAGTGGACAAATAGGAACACATCAAACATAAGTACGATAGTTGCTTAGACCATGGCGGCTAGGTCACTTAATAAAATTAGTTAGTTATTAGGTAACTGAATTTATATCCAACACTATCCACCAAGAACCTTATCGACATATCCATATATTTTATTTTATTTTTGTAATCTCTACTATTCTTTTTATTATTAATAAATAATGGATTTATGCGTTTATGCGAAGGAATCTGAATATATAAAATCAATAACATTTTTGGAGTAATTCAAAGTGGTTACTATTTAATACTTAAGAGGTTGGTTTTATTTGTCGGTTTTCTTCGAGTAAGGTCGACTGGTCGAATTCAGAACGTGACAATGTGACTTCCACTGCTTAAGGACAAATCAACTATGGACCCACTTGTCTTAACCAAATGTATTTATCCTTAATTTTTAATTACCACTATCTCGTGTCATGCTAAGTTGGTAATGTCATTTACATTTTTTTAAATTAATATTTTTTTTGATATTATTTAGTGTTATCACTTATGAACATTACATAATTAATATCATTTTTTGAGAGATTATTAATATAAATTTTTTTAGGATAAGCATAAGCATATTATTTTATACAAACGTGTAAAATCCCATATCTTATTATATAAGCCAAATCATATAAAAATGGATTATTAATGAAATTCAAATAAGAATTTATTTAAAAAATAAAAACGTGATTAACGTCTCTTTTTTATATATTTCATATCTAAAACCCCAAAAATGATAAAGAGAGGTTACTAATCCCAATAATGCATAAAATCGTATTCTAAATACATACATTTACATGTGAAAGTTTATTTTATTTAGTGTCTTCTTTACACCAAATATGAAATATGTTTTCCAAATATGATTCCCAACGAAAACAAATTAAGAAAACATAAGCCTAAACCATTTAAGATAAATCTATGGACATGAATCTAGTTTCACTTAAGACCATTGGTCATTACTGCCAAATCTGCCAACATATATATACAATAACTTTATTATTTAAAAAATAAATTAAATTTGACTCAAATTTAAAGTAGAGTTAATTAGGTGTATAGCCAAATTATTGATGGAAATTAGACAAATGAAGATTAATACATTAATGGCACATATACATATATATATAGTTAAAACTTAAAATCGGCAACAATAATAAATATTTGAGAACAAAAAAAGAATAAATATTAACGTAAATATTTATATTTCCAACTAATATCATTTGAATCGGCAAAAAAAAAAAATAGTGAAAATTCTAAAATTAGGCCAAAAAAAAACTACTAAGTAACAAGAAATATATAATTTAGGCTAAAAAAGAAAAAAAAAGAAAAAACGAAAAATATATAAAATTAAAAAAAAATGGAAAAATAAGGAAAGGTGTGGAGACAAAAGCGCCTATAAAAATTGGTAATTGCATTGATCTCTCTCTCACACTTATCTCGCCGCCACCTCATCCTTCTCCTTGGAGATTCCATTTCTTCTCTTAAAATGGATCTCCGACGGAGACCTTCTCCTAAACCACCGGTTAACAACTCCGATCTTGATCATCATCGTCTCCCACCTAAAGCCTCTGATGCACTTCCTCTTCCTTTATATCTAACCAATGCTGTTTTCTTCACTCTCTTCTTCTCCGTCGCTTATTATCTTCTTCACCGTTGGCGTGATAAGATCCGTTACAATACACCTCTTCATGTTGTTACTATCACTGAACTCGGCGCCATTATTGCTCTTATCGCTTCTTTTATCTATCTCTTAGGGTTTTTTGGTATTGATTTTGTTCAGTCATTTATCTCAAGAGCTTCTTGGGATCTTCATGATTCAACAGATGCTGATGATGATGTTGATGAACACCGTCTCGTTACGTGTTCTCCTCCACCACCGATTGTTTCCGTTACTAAATTACCTAATCCTGTAATCGAATCGCTTCCTGAAGAAGACGATGAGATTGTTAAATCTGTTCTCGATGGTGTTATCCCTTCGTATTCACTTGAATCTCGTCTTGGTGATTGTAAAAGAGCTGCGTCGATTCGTAGAGAGGCGTTACAGAGAATTACAGGGAGATCTTTAGAAGGATTACCTTTGAATGGATTTGATTATGAATCTATATTAGGTCAATGTTGTGAGATGCCTGTAGGATATGTGCAGATTCCGGTGGGGATTGCTGGACCATTGTTGCTTGATGGTTATGAGTACTCTGTTCCTATGGCTACTACTGAAGGTTGTTTGGTTGCTAGTACTAATAGAGGTTGTAAGGCTATGTATATCTCTGGTGGAGCTACTAGTACAGTTCTTAAAGATTGTATGACTCGTGCTCCTGTGGTTCGCTTTGCTTCAGCTAGACGAGCTTCAGAGCTTAAGTTTTTCTTGGAGAATCCTGATAACTTTGATACTTTGGCTGTTGTCTTCAACAGGTCCATCTTCTTTTGTCCCTTAGGTTGACTTTAATACGTTTGCAAGATCAGAGACTTATTCAAATCTTAGGAATAGAAAACTATTTTGTTGAGTGTTTGATTAAAGAAGTGGTTTTGTGGATGCAGGTCGAGTAGATTTGCGAGGTTACAAAGTGTTAAATGTACAATTGCTGGGAAGAATGCATATGTAAGGTTTAGTTGTAGTACTGGTGATGCCATGGGAATGAATATGGTATCCAAAGGTGTGCAGAATGTTCTTGAATACCTTACCGAAGATTTCCCCGACATGGATGTCATTGGAATCTCTGGTGAGTTCTTTCTTCGTGTGATTGATTTGATTTAAAAAACGCTTCTAGTTGTTTTGTTTGATACTATCTTGGTTGTCTTAATTGTTCAGGTAACTTCTGTTCGGACAAGAAACCTGCTGCTGTTAACTGGATCGAAGGACGTGGTAAATCAGTAGTTTGCGAGGCTGTAATCAGAGGAGAAATCGTGAACAAGGTGTTGAAAACAAGTGTAGCTGCTTTAGTAGAGCTTAACATGCTCAAGAACCTAGCAGGCTCTGCTATTGCAGGCTCACTTGGTGGATTCAATGCTCATGCTAGCAACATAGTCTCAGCTGTATTTATAGCTACTGGTCAAGATCCAGCTCAAAACGTTGAGAGCTCTCAATGTATCACAATGATGGAAGCTATTAATGGTGGTAAAGATATACATATCTCTGTAACTATGCCATCTATTGAGGTAAACCTAATCAAAATCTTGATTCTGGATTCTGATTCTGGATTCTGATTCTGGATTTGTGTATTGAATTATCAGGTGGGGACAGTAGGAGGAGGAACACAGTTAGCTTCACAATCAGCTTGTTTGAACTTGCTTGGAGTTAAAGGAGCAAGTAAAGAAGCACCAGGGATGAACTCAAGGAGACTAGCGACAATAGTGGCTGGAGCTGTATTAGCAGGAGAGTTATCTCTAATGTCAGCTATAGCAGCTGGACAACTTGTAAAGAGTCACATGAAATACAACAGATCTAGCAGAGACATCTCTGGAGCAACGACAATGACAACAACAACAACATGATTGTCTCAAGGACAAGAATCCAAAACAAGGCAAGCTTTTACAACTCATTCACTTAAAACAAAACTCAGTTGTTGTCATGTGCGTACTTGGTTGTCCTTTTGTTAAAAAAAAAACTGTGTTTGTTCAGTTTCTTAATTTTAAATTCCTGTTTTATCTCTGTCATGGATAATTCGTGTCACTTTGATCTGTCTTGTGTTTGTTAGGAAATGGTTTATATGTATTGAAGTTGCGTTTATTTATATATATAAGTTTTTTCTCTCTTTGTTTCTTTCATTTTTATTTTTTTTATTTATATATATATATAACTTTACTATGTGTTTGGACATCTCTATCTCACTCCTGTTGTTGTTGGTAAGATTTCACCTGTAATATAAATTATTTTAATATTCCAACTTGCACTATTTTAGTGAAAAATATAGAAAATAATATTTTTGTTTGCTAAGTCAAGTGATTAATAGCTTTTCAAACTTATATGTTTGCATGATTGTTTTTAAAAAATTATATATTGTTCTTCAATTTGACCTACAAAAAAAATATGTTTGAAACCTTCATATTAAAAGTAAAATAAGTGGAGCATATAATTAAGTTTGGAAAATTATAGAAAATTATCTGATTTATTATTAATTATATTATTTTTTTTGTCGAAATTGTTAATTTAATCAAAGAACCAAAAAATTGTACTTTGGGGATCGAAAAATAACTTACAAGTTGTAAATTTCTCTATCAACATAAATGTTTTATTTGTCTATAATTAGAAAAAAATTTATTGACTCAATAAACTTTAGTTTGTGATAATGATTTATAACCAATTATGTAATATTAAAGTTGTTAATGTGTCACTATCCGACTTCAAATCTGTGTATAGGATATAGTTGGAAAAATAACAAGTTTAGTATTTATTGAGGTAATTAATACTTGTTCCAATAAGTCAAATTAATTACACATTTGGTAAAAAAACAATTTTTTATTTAAATTTCTTCATTATCAAAATCGAGTTGTCTTTATTTCGGTTTGGTTTTATAAATTTCAACATGACAAAACCGAGACTGAGCCTATTTGTTATTGGGCCAATCTTTGACAACCTAGATAAAGTCCTTTAGAGTTACATGGCCCAATAACGCTGTTTATTCACGTCATTGTCTTCACGTAGACAAGTAACCGAGTTTGTCTTATCTGTGTGGGTCTGTAACTTGGGTCCAAATCCTTGACAAAGTCCCTAACGGTTTGGTAAGACATGTGGGCGTTATCTTCTCGAGCCATTTTGATATTTTGCGTCAACATCACATCTCTAGTTCGAAAAATTCTGTAATCATACAAGAACACGTGTAATGGAAGAAAAAAAAAACTATTTTTCTAATTTACTTCATTTGTCGTGAAGATTGTTCAAATCTGAATGACCAATACTACCAAAAAGATATGTTCATAGTGCATTAGGAAAAGCACCAAAATTCGAATGGGCTCTAGTTATGTTTTTGTCACCTTTTTAGGAATTAAAGCTAATTAAATAATAATGAAAAAGACATGATAATTGGTGGATGGGGTTAGTGGCATATAACTAGTCGCCAAAAATATATAAAAAATAAGAAATATATTGTTCAAAATATTGTTAAAACAAAATCAATGATGGAGTATAATCACATTCTTCTGTCACCAATTTAAAATCATTACATTAGTCAATAACCCAATGATTTTACTACTCATTTCAAATATCATTGATCATATATATATTATATAGTTTAGTATGCATATTACCTACATTATGAAGCTAACATAGACTCCAAGTTTTGGATTCATCCCTTATTGCTCGTATTCTAATATTGTAATACGTTAAAAATACATTGACTGATGTGAGTATTTATCATGTTATAATGGGCCCAGAGATGTTCCCAGTTCAAATCAAATCAACCATTATATGCCACGTTGATAATAATGATGGAAGGGACTTGAATTTTGTATGGGTGTTAATTCTTGTGACTTTGATTATAGTTTTGTTAATTTAAGTAAATAATATTTTAAATTGGATTAGAACAATAATCTCAAATTAACAGATCACTCACTGAAACTACAATCGCATTTTCAGATGTAGTTTTATTTGCTTTTATAGAAAAAAAAGAAAAAAAAAAAAAAATGAAATTCTAGGTATTAAATACGTCCATGTGGACCAAGTACCGATGCGTCCGACAACATCCACGTTGTATAACAGTTTAGCTTCTGTTCTGACACTTTGACCGTAACTGACTTTGTTCTGTCCACGTGTGGGTTAAGTAGACCGTACGATTGTGCCGGTCATGTACATTAACGGCTCTGATGATGCTAGCATCGTTGCTAACAAGTAAAAACGTTTGAGACTTTTAGAATATATGTGTATCAGTGTATGCAAGTTACAATAAAATCTTTATAAGTTCATAATATTAGAATTTAATATTTTAATTTATATAAATTAATAAATATAATTTCAAAAAGAGGCATTTTAACAATATACTTTACAGTGCATTTTAATAAGTGGACAAGTTTAAACATTTTTTTAATCACATATTACTATTATCTTGATATAAAAAAAGAACATAAATAAAAAGAAAATCTAATAAAAAGAT
>KE159180.1:64183-76480 GCA_000411055.1 Leavenworthia alabamica | reverse complement strand
TCTCTCTCTCTCTCTCTCTCTCTCTCTCTCTCTCTCTCTCTCTCTCTCTCTCTCTCTCTCTCTCTCTCTCTCTCTAATTCTTCTTCTTCTTCTCTCTTCGCTCTCATTTACTCTCAAAGAAATCTAAATTCAAACTTCAAATGGGTCTTTGTGTATCTGTTGGTCGTAGCGACTGTGATTATTCTCCGACGGCTAAAATTGTGACGGTTAACGGCGATCTTAGAGAATACGATGTACCGGTGTTAGCATCTCAAGTTCTAGAAGCTGAATCCATGGCTTCTTCTTCATCTTCCTCGTCTCGTCCTTCTTCTTATTTCCTTTGTGATTCTGATTCTCTATCTTACGATGATTTCATCCCGGCGATTGAATCGGAAGAGATTCTTCAAGCGGATCAAATCTACTTCGTTCTTCCGATCTCTAAACGTCAGTATCGTCTCACGGCGTCTGACATGGCGGCTTTAGCTGTGAAAGCTAGCGTCGCGATACAGAACTCAGCGGGAAAGAAAAATCGCCGTGGTAAAAATGGAAGAATCTTGCCGGTGATGATGTTGAATAAACCTAATGATCGTATCGCCGCTGTTAACAGAACTGAAGCAGGTGAAACGATGATGCAAAAGGGAAAGCTACAAACGACGCCGTTTAGAAATACGAACGGTTATTCCCGGTCTGATTCGGTTCGGAAATTGAAAAGAGTTACGTCTGGGAGAGCTAAACTGGCGGTTCGATCGTTTAGACTGAGACTCTTTACTATAGACGAAAGCACTGTCGTTTAGATCGTTAAAAAATCATATACAATAATTAAGTTACATTATTTATAATTTAATGTATATTACACTTTTTATTTTGTTTCTTTGTTTGATATATTCGATCAACATTTTGTAATGTTATGTAGACTTTTATATCATAGTTTAAAAGACGAAATATGAATCACACTTGTATTCCAATGATATTATTGTATATATATTTTAGAAAATAGTAAGAAATCGTTTAAATCTAATTTTGTCAATGAACAACTCATCACTCTATAATTATCTTGTTTATAGAATATTAAAATAAGTAATATTTGATTTATGCAATATCTCATATCCATGAGTTTCGAGGATTGAATCAATCCGTAACTCACTAGTCACCAATCTCATCGATTCAATGATTAATTATGTTATTTAAAACATTAGATAAATTAACATTTGTTTTATTTTAAAGACTTTTAGGTCAGTCCAAGCTCTCGGCATTATGAATAATGAATATTTAAAAGAAACAAAGTAATAAATATATATTAGTTCATGAATTTTTAAAACTTGTAATTTTCTACAAGTGGAACTTTGTTGGAAAAGCTAAAAGACTAAAACAAGACTTGGAGAGAAAGTTTGGAATATAAATATAAAATGTTATTTTGTGGGATCAGAAAGAGACTAATTTAAGCTTTAGCTTAAAGGAATATAATGTTATTAAATAATATACGACTATACGTCGTGGTCCAAGTCCAACACTGCTGTGGTACACAGAAACAGGTGCTATAGTTAAGTTAGCTTGGAGTTGTCGTTGTTTAACAAGTTTTCTTATTGGTAGAGTATTATCTTTCTTGTTGTAATTTTTTTTTAACAAAAATATTTTTTAATAAAAATATATTGTAAATATAGGTATTGAGTTATTTTATATAGAAATGTGACTTTTCTCACTATTTAAAAAACTGTAAAAACAACCTTATGTCTAAAATTATTTACATTTTAAACATATATATTTTTCAATTTCTCTCTATAATTAATTTTGTTATTATTATTAGAGGATAACGGTCAAATAACGGTCATAAACCAGGCAACGTCAACATTCCAATATCTAATCAGGCCCAATAAAATTGACCCGGTCCACCACCAACATTCTAGAAACAATAAACTCATATAATTTATATTTATTACAATCCATGAGAAAAATAATAATAACTTCAATACAATTTTTGATACAAAACTATAATCATAAATAATCAGAACCTTCTTAATCATTTAGCGGATTTAACTCATTCTCGTTTACCTTCCAAGAGCTTAATACTCTGATCATCGTTTCTTGGTTCCACAGCTTTGGTCTTTGGTTTGATAGGAGTGGTAGCTATGTTCTTTATTACACAAGAGTAAAGATCAAACTCAGCCTTTAGTTTATTACAGCTTGCTTGTATCCATTTCTCAGCCACACTTGTTGCTACACTGTCTTGACTATCTCTCTCATGCTCTTCAATCGCTGGTCTTATCTCATCATACAGTGAAGAGAGACGAAGCATTGCTTCTTTCTTCACCTCCTACACAACACAATCAATACTTAAGATTTGAAACCATCAAGCCACAGCTTAAAGAAAACACTCTTTTACCTCGTATTTGAGAACTTCGTCTTGAGCTTCTTTAGTTGCTAGTCTCTGAACTACATTGGCTATGTTAACATGCTTCTGCGTTACATTCTTTGTCTTCCCAACTGAAACAGGCCTACCTCTTTTCTTCGGTATAGTCTCTGACTTAATCTTGGCTGAATTATCTGAGACCAGCTTCATATTATCTTCGGTTTTTACAGTCTCTGTGATAACATCTTCCTCCATAGGATCTGATTGCTGAACAATCAAAGCAGTTGATTCCATATGGTTCTCTGTTGCTATATTTTTCTCTTCATTTGTATTGATCTCATCATTCTTCAATGGCTCAGATGTAAGCTCGTCTTCTGCTGAATCATAGACTGGAATCTTATCAACTGAATACCTGGAGACAAAAGAAGAGAAGGCGAAGGCTTAGATATCGCCAATGCAACATAACATAACCGCACCATCAAGAACATTACCTATCATCACCATCTTCCCATACATATGTATCTTCCTGGAATGGTAGAAAGATATAAGATTCATGTGACGAATAAGGATGATATAGTAAGTAGACTTACCTGAAAGCCACGAGACTTGGCTCCAAGAAAGCCAGCACAAGCCACTGCACCACATAAACAACGAACCTTGGCACCACCATACCACTCAAAGTTATAGTCATAAGCCAATTCAGTACGGTGAGAAATGCTCTCTTTTGCAAAGATTCCAACCCTAACTTCTCCAAGAACATTCCACTTCCTCGTCTCACAATTTGGTTTACTACAAGAAAATAAAGAAACAAAACAATAACGACCTTTTTTATCGAGATGGATTTGCTTGAAGCATGTAAAAAACCGAGTTGTTTGATTTACCATGAATGATTTATGAACCTAGCAAGACTTCCTTTTTTAGTAGCATCGATAGCTTCAGATGCATTGAGAGATATTATATATGCATCTTTGACACCTGCTCATGTAACACACAATCACATAGAGCCATTACAATACTCAAAAGTTTCTACTCACCATTAGTTTCATAAGTTTGAGCTCTACGCTTAGCTTCTTTCCATGATATTACTTCTCCACAGTACTCAATTATGAACTGTCCTGCCTGAGTCATATCATCAAATACAAACAGTCATTTGTTCAAACCCACGATCGAAAAGAATCTAGAAATGTTAAAGACATAACAATAAGCTTGAGTAATTGAGTACTCACCTTAATGTCATCAACAGCTACTAGTCCCCAGCCACGACCATCGGACTTAATCAACTTTGTTTTCGCATATTCACATTTTTGAAACTTCTATAACCGGAGAAACACATAAAACTAACTGAATAAGTTCCGTGTTAAAGCCACACTACTTCAAAAAAGGAATCATCACAAAGATCAGCTCTTAACAACAAAACAAAACATAGTAGGATGAAATTGAAAAGCAAAAGACCTGATTTTTGCAATAAACACCACAAGGACAATAACCAGGTGTACACTCAGTGTTAGTAATCACATTAAGGCATCTCTCACCACAAGCACTATCAGGATCTCCAAAATCAAACTTGCATTCACAGATAGATATATCTTCTTCCTTTTGTTTCTTATGCCTGTTAAAAAATGTCTACTTTAAAACAACAATGGTAAAGAAGAAGATAAAAATTAATCAAAGGAAGATTATTACTTTCGATATGAGAATTCATTTTGATAAATGTGTTCATATTGAGGTAGCTCATCTCCTTCTTGATCCTTTTAAAAAAAAGCATCGTTTGTTTATTAGTTATATTGGCTATAATTTGAAGATCTGAACCCAAACAAAATCGAGAGTGTTATTGAAAAATTACTTACTGGGTCACAAGAAAATTGCATTTTGTTCAGTGATTCTTCTCAGTTTTCTACAGAAAAAACGGAGATAATTAGATTAATTAATCTCTGGGATTTAAAATCGATCGATACAAACGTTGGAAAAGTTAGAAACTTGCGTCTCTAGAGATGAAAAAAAACTCAGAATTGGAAAATTAGGTCTACGAGGAAAACTGAAGAAGCTGCTTACCTGACCTGAGAGTTTTAGAGCGAGAACGACGACGACGACGACGAGCGAGGAAGAAGAAGAACAACAAAAATGATTAAACGGCGTTACATTTTATTTTAAACGGCGTTAAGATTTTTTTTCTTTTGAAGCATAATAATTAAGATTAAAAAAAGTTAATTCCAGATTTATTTTAAACGAAAATAGTATAAATAACCCATATTATATCCATGTATAAATTATTTTAAACAAAAAATTTTATTAGTGTATAATTTTTTATTAAATTATCAAAAAATATGGCAACAATCTACTTAATATATATGATATATAATACCTAAACATATGTTACCAAAATTAAAAAAAAAAAACACGAGAAAAGTAAAAAATGAAACATGTACAAAACTAAGAAACTAAATATGTATATATTAGATAAATAGAAACCATAATATAGAGATATAGTTTTATCAGAAAAAAAAATATAGAGATATGGACTATATATTTTGATAGAGATTAAAAAATGTACAAAACTTTTAAAAAATGAAACATGTTCAAAATTATGAAAGTGAACATGTACATATTAAAGAAATGGAAACCATTATAGACTATATAAATATGGAAAATAAACTAATATATATATATTGATCTGTACATCAAAGTTTTAGAAAATAATAAATCATATATTATACACAAAAAAATGCCTTTGAGTTTAGAAATGGATTTAGATACGAAAAGAGTTGCTCCGATCTTCGTCGGGATCCTCATAGGCTTGATGTTTCTTATGATATGGTTATTCCTCAAAAAATTTCATGTTATTTAATTAAATTGTAATATTATGTGTTGGATCCAAACCAGTCACTTTATTTATTTATTTTTATCAAACAGCTTATTTTTTCTGTAATAATTAATTTTCATGAGAATTAATAAATATAGACAATAATATATAATGTATTAAAATAACTGTTACAAAGATTTGAAGATGAGTTTGGATATCGTTTGACGTGGACGGATATGAGTGGTTGGTTGCGAAACCAAAAGCTAAAATGGGCCTTACCCTAAACCGATCCATCAAGCATACAAGCTTGTGAGCTAAAATGGGCCTTACCCAAAACCGATCCATGAAGCCCATTTATAACGCGTTAGTTTTAACTCAGTAATAATAATACCCACTACACCACTAAGCACTAATTATCTTACAATCTAATGAGCTTCCCTCTTGTAACAGTCAAGTTCCAAGTGTCTCTATATAAACTCACTTAAGGTCATTACATAGTTCTCATCACAAGTCCTACTCCTTGTCTTTCTCGTTTCGGCTTTACCAATCTGCCGAGAAATGGCTAACAAATCCAGTTTCATGGTCACTTTCAACATTGTTATGTTCATGTTCTTGGTGGCTTCTTACACAGTTACAGCTAGATCTTTCAAGAAACTATCCATGGATTCGTCTTCTCCTACGACAAGCCTTGTTTATAGGCTCAGGCTTGATGAAGAAGGTTACTGCTGGGACTCACTAATGCAACTTCAACAGTGTTCTGGAGAGCTGATCTTGTTCTTCCTCAATGGTGAGACTTTTATTGGTCCTGGGTGTTGTAGTGCTATAAGAATCGTTGGACGCAAGTGTTGGCCTACTATGATTGGTGTTCTTGGTTTTACTGCTCAAGAAGGTGACATGCTTCAAGGTTACTGTGAAGAAGAAGAGTCTGATAACAATGGTGATGGTCATGCTCTTGCCTCCTCACCTATGTCGTTGTCTGTGAAGTTCAAGCCTAGGGTCGTTAGATCTTCTTCTAACCCTTGAATCATAGTCTAATGTAATTGGAGAGTGATGCAGCGATATAGATTCTCTGTTTTTACTTGAGAATAAAATAAAACAAGTTAAAATAAATGAATATAGTCATGTACTTGAGGCCCAATAGAAAAGCTATAATTTATAAGCCCATTATACTTGAGGCCCGTTTTGTTATTAGCCCATTTTGTTCACGACAATAAGTCAAAGCAGAGTCTAATTTGTAACAAAAATAATTCATTTTTTAAATAAATAAATGAATAGTCTTCTTTGTTGAATAATATACTTTAAAATTATATAAAACTTTCTTTTTAGTTTGAATTTATTCGGATAATTACGTAAGAGAAAAAATTTTATTTTATTTTTCCTATAATGGAAGACAAAATGAGACAAGACATAGTCGATACAATAAAATGAAGTCTTGAAATGGAAAGCATATAATACAGTCAAATTAGACATCCACTACATGAAGACACGTTCCTGTTCTTTGGTTTCTAAAAGATAAGATAAAGTTAAACATAGAATTCACGTATCAAATCTGGTTTAATTAAATTAAAAAAATTCGTAAATTACGATTAAAGATTATTTACGATAAAAACGCATTAAATTTGTATTTTTTTATGTGTAAATATTTACTTTTGTTAATTAATATTTTTTATGAAAATTATGGTAATATATAATTCACGAGAAATATTATAATCTTTGAATTGTTTTCCTTGAATCTGTAGATATGTACTCATGTTGTCTATATACTAGCCACTTTATTTGTGTAAAATGTAACAATCATTTATTTGATTCTTTCAATTAAAAAAGCATTTTATGATAAAATAGATAAAAACTTAGCTAGCAAATAGTTGTGTAATAATTAAAGTAAAATATATAATTCCAAAATTTTAGGAATGTTAATGTTCCTTGTGAATATATGTACGTAGGCAAGTACGTATACATGCAATATATTATATTAACAAAAAAAAGAGTTAATTAATATTAGAATTTAAAACTAATTATTACATGAACTGGTGTTTAACAAGTGTATGTCAAAGTGTGGTGATGCGTAGGTGATGATGGTGGTCTGCGTGTGGAAACCACACTCTTCCTCTTTCTTTATTTATCAAATCCCTTTTTATTATTTTATCTTACTCTAATCTCCAGTGCTTTCCAATTCATCATTCCATATCTTATATATTATTATTTTATATTTCATGAAACTTTAACATGTTCACTATCTATTTGTTGTTTCACTTTCAAACAGATATGATCGATCATTGTGCATGGAATCTAAGAATATGTTGTGTAGATTAACATATGATTCGTTTTTTCATTATAAAATAATTGGATTTTTATTTATTATATGTTTTAATACATGTTTTATTTGTATCTTTGTCTTATGTAACGCTCTTAAGTTATAAATTCTAACATTTTTAACCTAACATGCATGTACATTATAATGTATATATTATATGGTTGAAATCATAGTTTCCACATAGAGATAAAGTACTGTGATATGTGCATTCAAATGTGATAACTATTTGGTCAAACACTACTAAAATCTAAAATTATTGATAACTTTTGGTCAAACGTTAATAAAATTTTAAATTATTGATAACTTTTGGTAAAAGTCTTAAAGATTACTAAATCTTAAATTAAATAATTATATGAATAATGTGAATGATTATCTACTTTTTTTTCTTCTTTTTTGGTTCATTTCTTTCATTCTTTGTATATATATAATTGATGTTCTTCTTTTCACCTAGAAGACATGCATGCCTTTGATCATGAACACGACAGAACATCACCTTATGTAATTGCCTTTTTTTGGTCTCACTAATGATTTTTATTTAAACTATTTTTATATAGTGAGAACACACACAAAAATGTGGTTTTCACATCACTTTATTTTTGGCTTTTCATTCAATATTTTATCTATAATTTTATGTTTGTTCCTTTATAAATTAATACTCGAACTGAATTTTTAGTTTCTTGAACTTAGTTCGATAAGAATCATATTGATGAAAATGATTAGATATTAATTTGTATAATTCCTTATTACTTATTTAACAAGCTTGGTAATGATTTTTATATTATCATATTTACGATAAATAGTATATGATATTAATGTGGTCATAACTTAGTGTGATTTACTAAAATTTCTTTTGATGATGGTCCACTATTGTCTCCACCAAGATACAAAGTAAACCTCAAAATCTCCATAAATAGAACTGAGCCTAGGCGTGTGTTCTCCACACTAAACTACTCTCTACTCAAACACATACACACAAAGAGATCATCAAGTTTTCTAAAGATATGGATCAGGGTTTAGATCGTAACACTAACATGGACATAGAGAAAGAATCAACAACCTTTGACTACTCCAAACGTGGTCAATGGCTACGTGCCGCTGTTCTTGGAGCCAACGACGGTCTTGTCTCTACTGCATCGTTGATGATGGGAGTTGGTGCCGTGAAGCATGACGTCAAGGCTATGATTCTTTCTGGATTCGCCGGAATGGTCGCTGGAGCTTGTAGTATGGCGATAGGAGAGTTCGTCTCCGTTTACTCTCAATACGACATAGAGTTGGCTCAGATGGAGAGAGAAAATGTGGAGATAGAGAAAGAGAAGCTTCCTAGTCCGTTACAAGCAGCAGCTGCGTCTGCGTTTGCGTTTTCAGCTGGTGCGATTGTGCCTCTTTTGGCAGCTGCGTTTGTGAAGGAGTATAGAGTGAGGATCATTGCGGTTGTGGTTGCGGTTACGGTGGCGCTATTGGTTTTTGGGTGGTTAGGTGCGGCTCTAGGGAAGGCACCAGTGGTTAGGTCATCAGCTAGGGTTTTATTTGGAGGATGGTTAGCTATGGCTGTTACGTTTGGGTTAACTAAGCTTATTGGGTTACATGGACTTTGAATTATTAATGATAAATCTTTTTATAAGATCTTAAAGGTATGTGCATGCATGTTATGATCTTATAGAAGACTTTGATTCGAAACTATGAAACTTATAACACCATATTTGAATACACTCTTTTACTTCATATGATCTTCATGCTAAATAATCGACAATATGTAACGAGTTTATGTTATCTATAAAGTGTATATATATATATATATATAATATTGTTAGTATTGAAACTAAATGTTTTGTATAGAAATAAAAATGTTTAATAGATCACTACTCACTCGTAACATTGAACATGACATATCAATGATCTAGACAACATACATAAAGTATAAAAGAGTGCTACACTACTTTATAATTCTTGTCGTATCCTTTAATCTCTGTCTATACCAGAGAAAGCAACGATTACAATGTAAAACCGTGTGAAGCTGAAACCGCAACAATGACAGAGGATTGGATCTCTGCAACAATGACCCAATATATTGGTTTATGATTAGAGATTTTTCAGTTTTTCAATTTATCCGAAATAAACCAGACTCTCTAATTGCATCGATGTCATCATCAGGTCTAACCACATGCAGTCCAATTTAGTTCTCCGTTTCAATCCCGACCCAGACGAAGATAATAATATTACACACACAAGTTTTATTTTATTTTTAATTAACAATATCTATACATAAATGATCATAATCTTTTGTGATATTTGTTTCTGATGTATATTTGTAATTAAGACAAATCTATCAAAACCAAAAGAGTTAAAGAAACATCCGAAACAAACAAGCAACTTAAGAGTCTTCAAGCTTTTCTTTTTAGAGTTTAGACAATTAAGTAACTTAAATACACCAATAGTCACACAAATCAACCCTAAATAAAGGATACAAAAAGATTTGTTTCTTTAAACAGTTCCTTAACTCAAGCTGTCCTCAGTGGTGGAGACACCAATATAACTCCATCTCCTCTTACAAATAGAAACTGTATAGTTCTCTTTGTAGTCTACAATCACAGAGTACAAAAACCAATCGTATAATTAGTCTCAACAACTTATGTGTGTATAAGAAGCTTAAAGAGACATCACTAACAAGTAAGTAACAATCTTATCAGATAAGCTTATTACACAAAGCTAAGAGACACTTGTACACATGTTGTAAGAAAAAGACATATGTGTACCCGGACTATCTCTTCATATGTCTCGTCATCAATTTCTACTGTAGTTATAACTTCTTCAACATCACCCAGAATCATATTCAAATGCTGATCAAAAGCCTGTCATGAGCCAAATCAAAACCTAATTGGAATGAGTTTTCACTTTAATAACTCCAGAAAATTTGTAAGAACTGAAACATTTCTAAAGCTAAACCTAGAATTTCCCCCAAATTCGACACGAGTCAGTGATCTGGAACGAATTAGTTATAAATTCAAAGGTCTACAGAAACAAGAAGACTTACATGAAGCTTGCCGCGAAGTTCACGGTCTGACCGGAGCTTGACATAGATCCTCTCGTCAAGACTAAGACGAATCAGATCTAGTGGCTCTCTAACAGTGGCATCTTCCTCGCCGGACATTGTGTAGACAAAGATGGAATTTGGAAACCGGACACAAACTCTGACCTCGCGGCTGTTCTTACAGTTTCGTCCTATGAAATGGATTTTTATAGTTATGGGCCAAGGCCCAACGCTCCTTAGGCCTATATAGCTAACATTTGAAGTTTACATATGTCTTCTTAATTTATATATTGGTATATCAAATATCAATTTTTACAAAATTAATCCCCCAATATTTATTATTTAACCCTTTTGAAATTCTTATTAACGAATTTACGTATTTTAATCTTCGGGCAATATAATCAATCAATTTGTTTATTTTATTCTTCAAGTTATACAAATATATTTTTTTATATAAAATACCCATGCTTGCATTTTAAACTAGTTTTTATCTGTTATGTACAAAATAATATATATATACATTATGATCCATGAGGTTGGTTAGGCAGACAATATAATATTTATATGCATTGATGTAGACATGTTAATAAATAATAATCCCTATCACATTCACATTGTATCAAAGGTTTGGCTGAAATTATTATAACGTGTATATATTATATTATTATAAAACTACAACTGATTTTACTGCTAAGGTAAAAAACTCTAAAACAATAGTCGTGGATCAAATCAAATCACAAACAAATTTTTCACTTTTTTGGTGCAGTAACTTCATCTTTTAGATGGGTCACTTGCTCAATCCACTTGCATTTTTCCCCTTTACTTTTTTCTTCCACCTTAAATTTACCATGGCCCATCAATAATTGAATTACTCAGTTTACTTTCACTGTTTTTTTTATGTATATTACTGTCTCACTTATTTTATTTTTATTTTTTGAGTTTTATGCTGAGTTCTTGGTATACATAATTGCATGTATATTTCACATGTGGTTTTGGTAATTGAATTTATTAACAATATAAAAAAAATGTAACGTTAAAGAGTCGAGCCATGCCAAAATCGAGTGGCTATTATATAGTTTCGTAGAAAATTTCATATTCAATGCTTTTAGGAGCTACCAAACGAATGGTCCCTAAAATCACATTTCAACAACACATTTTTTTGTAATTTATTAAATATACAATCTAACGTTATTACCAAATAACATTTATGCATGCATAATCATGTTGTTAATTTCAATGACATAAAAACAAATCAATGAACATTCCAATCTTTGGCCATGACAATATGCTTGATATAAACTTTGTATCTCATTTGTAATCTACATTAAACCTAGAATCTTGTCTTTAACTAAGCGTTGTGGAAATTAATAACACATTAATTGATTGGTTTGTCATGTTTTAGTTTTAATAATGGCCGTCAATGATTTGAGATGATATATATATAAAAAATAAATAAGAATAATAACGGAGGATGGCTATGTATGGCCTTAACGGGAAATGATGACTATTTACTTCAATCTTGACAATGACTTACATCTAACAACATCACCTCGTTATTTATAGAGTAATTCTTTCTAATACCATCATTTATATTTTATTAGACAAAATTACATTATTTCTTTTAATTAGACATAAATACTATTTTTTTAAAAATTATAATGTTAGGGTTTAATATTTAGTGGTTGAGTTTAGTTTTTTATTGTTTGGGTTGACTATTTAGTGGTTGGGTTTAGGGTTTAATGTTTGAATTTTATATAATTTCTCAAAAATATAATCTAATTTTTAATTTAATTGAATTATTAAATGGTAATTTTGTATTAAATCAATTT
>KE159180.1:36459-60487 GCA_000411055.1 Leavenworthia alabamica | reverse complement strand
TTATTAAACCGGATAATTCTGTTCCTTTGATGGTCCAACCGGAGCAACAATGGCCTCCAGCTGTAACAACTACGGAGACTATAGCAGCAGCAATGACTGCTCAACCGTCGGATCAGAACTTTGATGATGAAGAAGGGACTGATGAAGAATACGACGATGAAGATGATGAAGAGGAAGAAGAAGAAGAAGCAGGTGAGTTTGAGCTTGATAACAATAAGACAACGAATGATTTGTGATGATGATAGTTCAAGTTCGTTATGGTGGTGAAATATTAGTAATTTTTTAAGTTTTGATACAAAAATGAGAGAATTTAAATATTGGAGGGGCTATATTTTTTTAAGTTATACTGAGGACAAAATTAAATAAATGTGATTTAATTATTTTATTTCGTGCATATAGAATAAATAAATAAAAAGAAAAATAATAGTATTATTTTAAAAAATTGAATGGTTCTTGTTGTTGATGACGACAATGTGTATTTGTTTTTTACATATTATTATTATTGTTTTGTCAATATTTTTCAGTAACAGTTACATTGGTAAGATAAATATAAAAAAAACTTTATATTAAATTCAAAAGATAAAATAAAAAAAAGAAGATGCTAAGTTCACATGCATAAAATAGCGTGGGGTTTGGGGTCCACGTGGAAAAAAGGAATCTTACACTTTGATGTGTTGTGTTCGTTGCCCTAAAACACAAGACTCTTTTTATGATTTCACTGTCCTAACGCACGTGACTGAGCCAACGAAACTGTTACTGGAAACGAAGATGATGATTCATTATGTTATAATAAATTGTAAAGTACTATAGACACATGTTTGGTCGCATTCTAGATCTGTTTAACCAAAATTTTGATGTATCTATTGATGATTGTGACTTCTCTAACGTTTTAAATGTATCATTACTTTACTTTAGTTTATATATGTATACACAAACACTGGATCGTGGAATCCTAAGGATCATTTACAGAACTATATGATAAAATGTGATTTATATATAATCCTTAGAACTATATATGATAACTGTGCAAGTTTTGGATCATTTACAGATTGATTTTCCAAGAACTGCGAAGGTGAAAACCCTATTTGAAATTCGAGATCGAATCTTTCCTGAATGGAGAAAACTGATGCAACATATATATATATATAGATCTTGGTTAAACAGAAAAATTTATATTTATATCATATTATATAATTTTAGTAATATCGTATTCGATTGAAATTATTTTTAGATATTATTAATAATTTTATTATAAATATACAAGTTTATTCTAAGGATAAACAAGTCTCAGTTTGTACCGTTGAATTAATGAATATATATATATCGTTAAGTTAATTTGAAATTATCAGTTCAAAATGTTTAATTAAATAAGGCAATAATTAGTAGGCTTTAAAAGTAAACGAAAAGGACTTGTATAATAAAAATTTATATCATTATTTAATAATGTTGAAATTTTATATTAATCCACGGATGTCGATAGTTGATAAATAAAATAATTTTACGTCCTTCTTTGTATTTATATTGGATGTTAATGGTAATAAAAACTATATACTTCTTCTATTTCACAATATTAATTTTTATGTTTTGTTTTATCCTTAGTAAATATTTATTTAATTTCCTTTAAAAGTTTGAATTTATTGCACAATTTTCTTAAATGAATACACATGTCTTGCAAAATAATGTAGACTTTTCATATATAAAAAATCAATACTAATTCGAATATAATGTGTGTTTGTTAGGTCCACTTCGTGGCATGTAGGCACACATTACAGAAAGAAACGCACCAACGCGTACGCCATCTACCACATAGACAATACTTTTGTTACATGATTTAAGGTAAACTTTTATATTATACATTTTTATATTAACATAAATATTTAAAATAAAGAAAATGATGATAACGACGACCCAATTTGAATTTGTAGGTCCAAATTTTTATTAGTTATGTCGGGTACCCATGGATATAGATGGATTCTTCATTACCCTTGGCCTCTCCCAACCAATTGGGTCATACTAGTGGTCGTATAATTAGATACACTTCTCATATATTTTATATAAATTAATTACTTTATTATATACTACGAAAAGGGATATATAATAATAACTAAAAAATCAAGAATTTAATTTCGTTTGTTATATTATATTTTTGTAGTTCAATCCCATTATGTAGTTTAACAGAAGAATGTTATATGTAAAAAAATGATTTATAAAACAACTTACGTGAAAATATTATTGTTAATGTCCATAGGTGAAGATGTTTTATTCAACACAATCTCAAACTCACTTGTCTCATTGTCTCCTTGTCCCTCTTCTTCGTTGTATTCATCTTCTTCACTATCTCCTTCTTCATCTTTATTACCAATTTGAGTTACTTGTGAGTGAAGCAACTGTCTTTGTGGAGTCGCCATTATAGGCAATGACAATGGTAATGCTCCAGTTTTGTTCCTCTCGTTGTATAAAGCTTCGAGTTGGTGAAAATAAGGACAAGTCTTGGAATCAACTGATCGTTTCTTGTTGCTTTCTTTGACTTTCTTGAAGTACTTGTTAATGTTTTCCCACTTCTCTTTACATCGTTTTGCGTTTCGATTGTATCCTAATCTCCTCATCCCTGAAGATATCTCTTCCCATAATGGACCTTTAGTTCCATTTTCTTGATAGTTAGCTTCAAGATTCTTGCGTATCCTTATCAAGGCCTCGACCTCGGTTTTAGGCCATCTTGAAGAACTAGGAGATAGTGAATGGTTCGTATCATAGTTTCCCTTCTTCATTGTGGTATCCATTAGAACTGGTCTAAGCTCTTTACCATCAAATGTTATTGTATGATCACTTTGGTATTGTTTCCTTTGTGATAGTTTATGTGTATGTTGCTGTGGTTGTTGTGGTTGTTGAGCTCCTGAGATCTTTTGTAAGAAGGATATGATTGCTGCGTCTTTAGCTGAAGCATTAGACCTCTCATGAAGTAATGTCTCATGTTCTCTATTGAGCCTCGCCATCTCTTGAACTCTCCAAGCTTCTTCTTTAGAGACTCTCTCTTTCTCTCGATTCTCTAATGTTTCTAAGAACCTTCTTTGCATCTTCTCTTGTTTCTCCATCAACTCTCTTGTCAACTTCTTAAACAATCCTTTCCAATGCTTCTTTCTCCTCTTTCTCGATCTTCTTCCCTGATGGTCATCGTCAGATGCAGTTGATGAAGAAGTCGAGCTAGAGAAAAGATTCAACGATGAAACATTGTTCATCAAGTCATTCGAACTTGGTTGCTGAAAAGGGAAAGGAATTGTAGTAGATTGTTGCTTGGCGAAGAAGTTAGGGTTTATGTTGATGGGTTTTACACTTATAACATGATCTGTGGTTGATGGAGTGTTAGAACTAATCCATGGTATCAAAGTAGTTGTTGTGGTCGTGACCATTGTAGGAGATTTCACGTGTTCGGGTTTGAGACTCTCGAAAGCTTCTAACTCCTGGAAAAACCGGTACGTTTTGCCTTCGAATTTTCCGGTACGACCTTCTTTGGTACGTTTATGGTATTTGTACACGTTCTCAAATTTCTCTTTGCATTTCTTTGAACTTCTATTGTAACCAAGCTCCATCATTTTCCTAATTATTTGTCAATCAATAAAATCATAATTAAAAAAACAAAATATAACTATATTTTTTCTTAGAATAATATGTAATTAATTAGAATAATTGACTATTATTGGTTGTGTGCTTTCACTCTTGTCCTATATTGAGGTTCGATTTTTTTTTTTTTTCATTAATTGATTAAATATTATATGAGTTAATATATGTCTAAAATGTTTATTTTCATGTTGGAATGAATTATGAAATTATATATCTATATGATTGTAATGAATCAATTATATGTGTTGATATGTAATACTTATGATAAATATATAAAATAAATAAATATATATATTGGCCCATGCTAAATACTTCCATAGATCGCCACTACCGGAAAAATAAGATTATATCTATAAATGTGTGAAACGTATATATAAGATCATAAAATTTAGGTTAAAATTTTTAAGTATATAAACATGCATGTAACATATAAATAATTAAATATAAACAAACCTTGAGATTTCATCCCATAAAGGAGCTTTAAGAGTAGAGTCACGAAAGGCTTTATCCATCTCAGAACGTATTCTCAAGAGAGCTAAAGTCTCCGGTCTTGGCCACCGATTCCCTCCACCGCCGGCACCTTCTCCGGTTTCCTCTATCTTCATATCTTTCTCTTCATCGCCTGAACCACCGGCACCACCTCCGGAGTTTTCTAACATTTCAGACATACTTCAATATTGCCTCAAAGAGAGATACAAAGAGTTTGAAGAGGAGATGAAGTTTGTGGTTGAATTTTTTTTATATTTTTTTTGTGTATAATGATTTTATCTTAGGGGTATTTAATTGGGTGGGATGGACCATTTATCTAGATCATATCATATAAATATTATACATTTTTTGTACGTTATAATATTTTATTTTTATTTCTTTTTATACTATAAAAAGAGGAGTGGGACTTAAAAGTGGAACTTTTTTTCGCTTTACTTCTGTCTTTTAACTTGGGAATCTTCTCATTGCTTATATGAAATTTTTGTCACACTAAATTAATTTCATATAAAATATATTTTAATTATATTTATATTATTTCAATACAATTATTTGATAGTTTTGAAATGACATGTGTTAACATCTTGATAATAGACAAATTAACTGTTAAAATTAAGTGTTGTAAAACATTTAAATTTAGACTGCATAAACTTATATTTTTTTGTATTATTTATAAATTATAACGTGAATATATATACATAAAATGTCTCTATTACACGTCTTTTAGTTATTGGAATATGGAAACTTTGTTGACCAACAAAAAAAATTATTTGAGTATATAAGTATACATATATTCTTAGTAAATAAATAATAAAAACATAATAATAATTCAAATTAAATGATTATATTAATATAAAATTATGAGCTGTGGAGAAGCCTAAGAATATTACTAAATTAATCATTAAAATGATTGACATAATAATTGATTCTTTTTTAGTTAAAATTAATCAGAAAGAAACAGCTGCAGATAGAGACGATAGGTGATAATATTCGTGTAGTGTGGGCCCAAACTAGGAATTTACCTTTTTACCCCAAATGTTGACCTCTCTAATCATGCAATTAGTTTATAATGATTATGATTATGTAATCTATAAATGGTGAAACATTATATTATATAATTTTTGATTTGATATATAGAGAGGTGTAGGAGTAATAAATATAAGTGATGTAACATCAAATAATACGGTATTAAATTAGACGAGGAGTTAGATAAATGTCAAGGTTATATATGGTTATTAGGCAGATATAAATGCATTTATGAGAAAAAGCAAATAGAGACATTATTTAGTTAGCTTATGACCTACCTTATTTATTGATATTTTAATATTTCGGTGCCTAATATGTTATAATGTATAGTTTTTTTACTTTAATATATATTGTATTGAGATATATATTGTTGTTTCTTCTACAACCACTGGTCTTTTTTTTTCTATTTAAGTATTTATTAAGGTGGTGGTGTTATTGAATGTAGTGTTTTAGTGGATTAAAATATATTTCAAATTAAAGTAATATTTATTTGGTGAATTATATTAAATTTATTATTATTAGATTAAATATTATTATTTTTATTAAAATATTGAAAACATTGTTACACCTCTATAACCGATCGTTTCTCCCATATTTCTCATATAAATTTGATATAGACAAACTACAAAATGTAGTTATATTGACAGATTCGAAATATTTTAATTTCATCATTCTTAGTGATTAAAATTCTTCATAATTTTGGCATTTGTATTCCAAATATATGTGGTTATGATCGAAAAAAATAAAGAAATAAAAAGCTGTATTAATATATTAATATATAAAAAGTAAATCACAGTTTAATTATGGAGATGTTTAGTTTAAGTATAACAAAACATTAGTAAGAGAATAGACAATCTTACTGTCAGTTTGTTTTTTGTCTGAAACACCAAACTCATCTCCCTCTTTTTTCGCTTATTTTTTTTTGTTTCCTCTATTATTTTTGTCAAGTTCTGTTCATTTTATTTATTTATTGCTACTATTTTATTTCTTCCAATAATTTTATAAAAGGATAAATAAAAAAGAAAAAAAAAATTAAAAGCAGTGGTTACAATGAGCTGGATTTAGATGTATTATTTCCACTACCTATACCTCTGTAAAGTGATCCCAACTTTATCCCTTTCTACGTATATACAGAGCCGGCGTATACTTGCCACGTAGGATATTATTTTCTCTGCCTACGTGGACTTTTCTAGTTTTTAATAAAAGGAAAAACAAAAAATACTTAAAATAGCGAAACAACTCTATTCCATTTGACAATAATTACAAAGTAATATGGTATAAAAACACAACTAGTGATTAGTTTATTTTCTTTAGGACTTGTTTGAGTTATAAACTGGTAAGAACATATATTTTATAATTACGAGTATTCAAGTTATAAAAGTTTGTAAAAAGTAATAATATGGTCAAACTCATTTGTCATGCCAAGTTCGTTACCGTCCATCATTATCAGCCAGGCCCATGTCATTTGTCAACTGTAATAATGGGTCCAGAAAGTGATTTTAAATCTTGGGCCTTCACATATCAAACATGTATCGAGGCTAGGGCCCAATAATGTATAAAGATTGTGAGGTTTGGGCCTGAGACATACTCATAATTGTTATGATATATACTTTACCTTTAAATTTATAGTATGAAATAAAGCCTCTGTCTCAGTTAGAGGCTTTTCAGGTCAAAGTCAAACCTCTTTGATGCATCTTACCTTGCCTGCCACGACGTATCGCTTTCCAAAATAAAACATAAATCTAAAAAATATATTCTTTTTGTCGTTTTGTTAAAACTCGAATCATAATTAGTTGCTTCTAGCTTGCAAATCGTTTACAGCATTGATTCCATATAAATAAACAACATAAATAAAATGGAGACATCTCTTTCTCAACTTATTCGTATCGCCATAATATTATTTATTGTTCATATAAACAAAATGAGATAACATAGTTGACAAAATAAATAAATTCTGATAATAATTATATTGCGTATGATTGTTATCTAATTCAACTTTTTTATCACTGCTAAAAAGACTTCCATTACATCGGCAGGGGTATTTTAGGTAATAGATACGTTATGTTTGATAGAGAAATAGTCTTTATCACGGATTGATTTAATCTCAACCGTTCAAATTTAAATAATTAATAGCCATATTTATCCATATATTATCTACTATCTTATTCTCACTTAATCATTTTTCTAATTAAATAAAACGAATAAGAAGAAGAAATAAATTTTATTTCGAATGTAGTTAGTATTATTTTTTAGGTAATGTAAATTGAATAAAAGTGGAAACTAATTAGAAGATTGAAAAAATCGACCATAACCAATGATAGTGGAATTTTAATATAAAGTAAAGTTCAATCATAATATAATGTGAAACTAAAATTTTGTTGACCAAACATGAATGTGACTTTAGGTATTATGACTTTTATGTGTTTGAATAGTTTGTCTAATAAATAAAACGTTACAAATTAATTCATAATATAATGAGAAATTAGATTTTAGTGACCATTACTGAAAATTATTTTATATACATTTAAAAAAATAGTTGGTGAGAAATTAAAGTTAAATAATCTCATAAAATAACGATAGGTAAGCCTTACCAAATTTCACAACCTTTAAGCTTTATATATATATTTTTGTTAGAAATAGTAAAAGCAAATATTTGTTTCTATTATCATAAATATATCTTTATTTATTGCATTCATCATAACAACTAACAATTCTGTAAAAAAAAACATTTACATATTTATTTGTTGACAACAACACCATATGTCTTGTAAGTTAAGTATAAATCATTAAATCTTATTTGAATTTACATAAATAGTATTATGATCACTTAAAAGAATATGTTATCAGCAAAATATCTAAAAAAGCAGATAGTATTATTATAGTCAGAGTAAATAAACAGTTTCCATAATATTTTATTTAATATAAAATGGTCAAAAAAATGAGAAGTGTTGGTGTTCGTGTAGTGAGAGAACAACGTCGTTGAGTTCCGCGTGCTCGACGATACAGATAAGCTTCGGGAAAGAGAGATAGAGAGAGAGTAGTCACAAACACAAAAAAAACTTTTAAAAAAAAAGATTTGAACGGAGAAGACGAGGAGCAACATTAAAAATTGTAAGTTCTCAGAGCTTCTCTGTAATTTTCTTGATCAAATCTATGGAAGCATTTGTTTACAGAGATCTCTCTTCTCTATGGTATTATCGATCTTCTAAAAAAAATCTGTAAAATTAGTCAATTTTTGTGAAGCTTTAGTTATGAAATTGTAGATCTGTTTATAATCTCCATTTTTTTTTTTAATTTGGAATCAGATCTCAGTTATTTAGGACCAAACTTATTTGAAACTACCAGTTTATGTCTTTTTAATTTGAACTTGTCTTTTTAGTAAAAAAAAAAAAACTGTTTCCTGCTTTTACTCCATTGAAGAGATTAGAGAATCTTCTTTACTTCTCTTCCTTACCAAATATAGCTTTAAGGTTTAAGACATAAACTTCACTTTTATGTCTCTTTCAGATCCAGAAAAATGTCGTTTCGTAGCATAGTTCGTGATGTTAAAGACAGTATAGGAAGCTTATCAAGACGTAGTTTCGATTTTAAGTTAAGTAAACATCATCACAAAGAAGGTTGTAAATCTCGTGGTTCAGTTCAAGATTCTCATGAAGAACTACCTTTAGTAATGGTTCAAGAAGCTCCTTGGGCTAATCTTCCACCTGAGCTATTACGAGATGTGATCAAAAGGCTTGAAGAAAGTGAAAATGTATGGCCTGGTAGAAGACATGTGGTTGCTTGTGCTTCTGTTTGTAGTTCATGGAGAGATATGTGTAAAGATATTGTTCAATGTCCTGAGTTCTCTGGTAAAATCACGTTTCCTGTTTCGCTTAAACAGGTTTGGTTCATTCTAATCTTGTTAACTCATATATGTTTTGGTTAGTGTATATTGAGTTCTTGAGTTGTTTATGTTTATGGTGTTTATAGCCTGGACCAAGAGATTCAACAATGCAATGTTTTATCAAAAGAGACAAATCTAACTTGACTTATCATTTGTATCTTTGTCTTAGTCCTGGTAAAGCTTCATTTTCTTCTATGTTTTTTACTCTTTTATAGCCTCGCATTACGATTGATCGTGTTTTTTGTTATGGTTTTAAGCTTTGTTGGTTGAGAATGGGAAGTTTCTTCTATCCGCAAAACGTATAAGAAGAACTACTTACACCGAGTACGTTATCTCTATGAACTCCGACACCATTTCGAGATCAAGCAATACCTACATTGGCAAAATCAGGTATATAACACATATTACATAGTTACAAAAACCATTCAAAACCAAGAGTTTTCTGCTGATGCTTCTCTTGTTCAGGTCTAATTTTCTAGGCACTAAATTCGTAATATACGATACACAGCCTCAATACAATAGTAACATCTCTCGAGTGGTTCAACCACTTGGCCTTAGTCGTAGATTTTACTCTAAGAGAGTCTCTCCCAAAGTTCCGAGTGGGAGCTACAAGATTGCTCAAGTGTCTTATGAGCTAAATGTTCTTGGGACACGTGGTCCGAGGAGAATGCATTGTGAGATGTACTCAATTCCTGCTTCTTCTCTTTCAGAAGGCGGAACTGTGCCTGGACAACCCGAGATAATTGTCCCGCGCTCTATTCTCGATGAATCTTTCCGTAGCATTACTTCCTCTTTGTCAAGAAGAGTCACTTCTGATTTCTCGAATGATTTTAACAGTGCTCGGTTTTCCGACATTCTTGGTCATTTAGGAGAAGATGAAGAAGCGGTTTTAGAAGAAGGGAAAGAACGTAACTTCCCACCACTTGTGCTTAAGAACAAGCCGCCGAGGTGGCACGAACAGCTTCAGTGCTGGTGTTTAAACTTCAGGGGACGTGTGACCGTTGCATCGGTTAAGAACTTTCAGCTGGTTGCAGCAAACCAACCTCAACCACAGGCTCAGCCTCAACCACAGCCTCAGCTGCATCCATCGTTAGGTTCGATGGATGGTCCCGACAAGATCATATTACAGTTTGGTAAAGTGGGTAAAGACATGTTCACGATGGATTTTAAGTATCCGCTCTCTGCGTTTCAAGCTTTCGCTATCTGTTTAAGCAGTTTCGATACGAAACTAGCCTGTGAATGAATGAAAAAATAAAACACAAGTTTGTAATGTAATGTTTTTACATTTGGTTTTAATGTTTCCAGAGATTCTTGTCTTGTGGTGTTTTATTTTTCACCAAGAATCTCAGAATTAGATTTGTTTCAAGGTTTATTCGGGTTTGAGTTTAAATCTCAAGATAATAGTCAAATTAAGGAAACTTTTATAATGGGTTTATAGTTATGGACTATAACATCGAAAGCCCATTACTTGAAGACTCAATTTACAAGGGTATAAGCGTCATTTACACATTGGAAACCCTAATTCTTTCGTGTATTTAAGTCCTGCGGCTGCATACCTTCTGTTGCCGTATAACTTTATTCTTGGCCATCACTGAGATTTATCATTTTTTCTTCTCTGTTGAATTTAGTTTATATAATAATTGTTTTTTAAATGTTTTGAATCCGATCTTCGTAAAATGTTTTTGTTAGTAAATTGATTTGCCCAATGATGTATAAAATATTACATAGAGCGGTTGTTTTTGGGAAAATCTCCAGCTTGTTGTTGTTTAATCCTTTTTAAGCCTTGAACGCCGTCGTTTCGCCGCCGACGACATTCACTCACGCACATCCACCACTTCACAGAACCATCACTCACCCACGTTTGTCGGATGCGAAGTTGCGGTGGTCAGGGTTTAATAGGATTTGCTTGATTTTGACCCTTTTACTTGCAAGCCGTGAATGATCAGATTTATAGCTATGAGATCTGAGGGCTCTTTTTATTTTTTTTAATTATTATTTGTCCATTGATGTAAACACTCAGATCTGAGAGGTGCCCTGGTTTGTTAATTTGTTCTCGTAGTTATCATTGCATCTCATCATCATTATCATCATCATAACCAACACTTATCTCTTCTTCTTCTTCTTCTTCATCTTCATTGTCCTTTGTCTCTACTTCGATTGGTTTATTGCAATGGTAATTACGGTTCGATTTTGAAAACCGGAGTTTGATGCGCCTCAAATGAAAGATTTTGTTACTACTGAGGACTTTATTAATTCACATAAGCTTTTTTGTTTGTATATTAACTTTTTTTAGTTTTGTAGTAAATAATTGTAGATCTTTGTTGTTTCTTTATAGTCTTATGCCCTGTGATGATTTCTATGATGTTTGATTGCTGACATTTGTTTTTTTTTCTAGCTCAGACTCGTCTTCGTCTCTTTTGTTGCACCTATTAATCTGTCTCTCTCTTGCGAGACTAGTCTCTTCATATGAAATTGAAGCTTATTTGTCTAATTTGTTAACTCACATTTTTTCTTTTTCATTCTAATTTTATTTAATTGTTGAAAAATATTTGATTGGTTATGATTAATATCTTCAGATTGAAAATAAAAAACGTTTCTTACCAAGATTTGTTCTCTAATATATATTATTAATTTTAATTTGAGCTCTCTATTAATAATCAAAACGCACATTTGTAGATGACCGGGTATTCCTATTCTTTGACCTATGATTAAAAAGCCCAAAATTATTTTGGACCGGATTTTATCTAAAGAGGCCCATGTAGCAACCAGCTTGGTTACATAACTGTGATACTGGAATCTCAATACTAAATTAATTGTGCTTTTAAATGCTCCACAAATTATTGATTTCATAAAATTAATAATAGTTATATAATATGTCAATTTTTAAACCATTATTATTATTCCTCAAAAATAAATAAAAGATTCATTACATTTAAAAAGAAATGACTGTTAAGAAAATTTCAAATGATAAGCAGACAAGTAGGTAGGTGACTCAGCCCATTAAGCAGACAAGCAAGAATTGGTTTACTATAAAACTATTCCCTTCCCATTCCGGTTTACCAACAATTCCAACCAATAACAACGCAGACGGCAATTTCTCTTCAATTTTCCGATTTTACCCTTTTCATTTCCCACATATCTCGATTACACCATTTCTCCCTCTGCCGTCGTAAACGAACGCCATGGAATCATCGCCGATCAACCATCTTCCACCTGATTCACTTAACCAAATCTTCTCATCTCTTTCACTCCGTGATATCATGATCTGTAGATCCGTTTGTAAGTTCTTTAACCAGCTTTTAACCTCTCAATGCTTCATAGAGATTATCTCAACTCGTCCACCGTTAAATTTACTCGCTCTCCGACCTCCACATCACCACAGTAGCCGTCAAAACAGCCACGCTTCTAATATCAATGTATACGATCCAGATCATAATCAATGGTTGAGATTCAATCTCGATTTCCTTCCTTTCAGATCTCCACAACCTGTAGCTTCTTCAAGCGGATTGATCTATCTTTGGGGAGATTCAATTGATTCAAATGAATCTAGTAAATCTCTAATCGCTTGTAATCCATTGACTAGGCAGTTTATGGTATTGCCTCAGCTAGGCTCAGCTTGGTCACGCCATGGAACTGTTCTTGTTGATTCAGTTAATCAAGTCATGGTGCTCACTGAACTCGCTGCTTTGTATTACTCAGGTACTGTAAATACTAACCAATGGCTCAAATTCTCATCGAATTTACCATCAAAACCTAGATCACCTGTGTTAATGTCAAACTCTGTTTACACACTTTGCGATGTTGGATCTCCATGGAGAAGTCAATGGAAGCTATTCTCATGTAAATTAACAAATCTCAAATTAACTCATACGAATTGGATTTGCTTAGAGAAACATGAATGGGGAGATATATTTGATATTATAAAACGACCTCGTTTATTAAGTGGTAATGATGATTCAAAACTACTAATGATTGGTGGATTGAAATCAACATTCTCATTAAACCCAGCTTGTTCAACGATTCTGATACTTAGACTTGATTTAGAAAGCTTAGAATGGGAAGAAGCAGGTAGAATGCCATTAGAGATGTATAGAGGTTTTCAAGAATCGAGTAAGTTTAAAGTATTTGGAGGTGGTGATAGAGTTTATTTCTCTGTTAAAAGAATGGGAAAGCTTGCTATGTGGGATTGTTTTGAATCATGGAGATGGATTGATAATGTTCCTGGTTATGCAGATGGATTATGTCGTGGCTTTGTGTTTGATGCTAAGCTGACATTGATGCCATGACAATCTCTGTTTCTGATGCTTTGTTCTTTGTCTGTTTATCATTGTGTGCTTTGTTTGTGTTTTGTAATCCAGACTTTGTTTAAGACTTAAATGGAACTGTCCGTGACCGTGGCGATTTAACAGGCCTGCTAAGTGATCGATTTATAGGCCCATTTAGATAAAGTTTTATTTTCGTTGGGCCATTATGACCCGATTTCAGTTTATTTTGTATCCAGGATCCGGTTATAATCCAGATTCTAAAATTTCAAGGTAAATATATATATACATATATATATTTACGTCTCTATAATATATTTTGGAATACTACTATTTAATCTACATATTATAAGGTTATCTTCATTTTTTGCATTCGTATTTGTATTGTTATCCTTTGTTAAATTAATCTAATATATTTTTTAAATAATACGAGTAAGATAACCTTCCGCTTGTCACGCATTAAAGGCTACTTGAATTATGAAATATATATATATAATATAATGTCTTGTGATATAAGAGAAAAAGTTACATAAATAAAAATGTTGCATTACAATAATTAAATCATGAGTTTACATATATCATACATATTCTACGAACTATTATTATACAAGTGTTAATATAAGTAGGCGTGCGTCTAAAAATAGCTCCACCTTAAATTAGTTTCTCCAAGGAATTAATTAGCTGGATAATTAATTATTCCAAAAAAAAAACGTTCTTTAAGAAGAAAGAAATAAGATAGAAATGACTAGATCTCTATGTTATAAATATGTATATATATATATATATGTATAAGTATAAAGATTAATTATGGATTTATGGATATCTACGGAAATGAGTTCTTTGTAAACCATAGACGTTGTGTTTCTTGGAAGGAGTAGATGATTGAATTGGCCATGTTGTCTTGGGCATAAACCCTGAGAAACTTTGTGGAGGATAATCATCATTAATAAAACCATGATGTTGATGAAGTGGATTAGGTCTTCTCACCTTAAAAAATCTTTCTTGTCTTGATGATGTGTGTCTTCTTAAGCTCTCCACTTCACAAATCCTCGATGAGAACATCACTATAATGACCACTAGTATCATCATTGCTTCTATGCGTTTATTTCTCATTATTGTTGAGTATCACTATAAAGCTTGTTTAGAGAAAACAAGGTGAGATGAAAGATGAAGAAGAAACTAGTTAAGTGTTCTTCTTTTAATGTGAGTATATGTATAGGGCCTTGATTGGTTGATATTATACAAGTAAAAATAATTGTATTAATTAACTATTATATAAAATACAATATAAAGTTGGTATATAGAGATCTTGATTAAGATCTTTCTTACCGAAAGAATCTATAGTCTTATAGTCTTGTTTTGTACATAAAAGAGTGTATTATTTTTACATTCTTTATTTTTATCAATAATTAACTATAGTTCATGAAAAGATAGTTAATACTTTCGAAATTTAAAACAATATTTCTTGTAAAAAAAAAAGAATACAATATTTGCTAGCATTAATATAGGTATATATATTAGTCTATAATATTGACACCCATATTTTTTAAAAAATTAATGTATTTTTGGTATTGACATGTTGACCTCTATAAATCAAAATTATATACCAATGTGTATTACTATTAATATAATATTAAAAATTGGGTGTAGTTTAGAAAGAGGAATTGCATGATTAAAGGCATGAAAGATTATGTTGTCTAAAAGTGGGAGTGGGTAAGATGTTTATATACTTTTGAACGGGTCTTTAGGAGATTCATAAAGTAAATATTCATCATATGTGTAGGCCTTGTCGGTTTTGATATATATTTACCATTATATACTTGTTGGTTTATGTAAAAAATTTGAACACTACAAATTTTTTAACTTACACATCTATAGCTGGTAAACGAACGGCCACAAAACAATCATGATCAAACTAATAACTACGAGACGAATACAGTTTGATTGTTGGTCGTTAACAAACCAACTCTAGACTTTTTAATCATTTGTTCATGTATGAAGTTTAAATAGTAATCACCATTTGACTAAATGTATGAACTAATAAATACTATAATAGGAAAGATAGGTGGGTTGGGCACCAGTCTACACCAAGTTTGAATAATTTTAACGTACAAAACGAAACTACTAGTTGAGCCACACAAAGTATCGTTACTGCCTCGGTCCTCTCCTTGGAGTTTTGGGTCATCTAACATTGTGAGTTACGGTCTTAGGGTTCAATGGTTCATAATCTTCTATTTGATGCTAAGACATTAAGATATGTCTCTTTAACATATTACACTCCTATCCTAGCGTTCATATTGAACACAAAGAAATTGAAATAAAGTTGTAACGAATATATAATTCGAGGTCACTAGACAAAATGAGTAATGAAAAAAATAAAGAAGAAAAGTGGACCGAGCTTGGTCTGCCGACAGAGTTGATGACATATGCAAAATGAAAAGACATTTAATTATTAAATAATGTCGAATAGATTCAGATAGTCATTTTTTATTTTTAATTAATTTTTTATAAAAAAACTCTCACTTGTTATAATTTATTTTTGGTATACATGATTGTATGGTTAATCGTGGGCCCTTCGGGTAAATTCCAAATCCCTCTCATGTAATATAGGCTTTACTAAAATCACTTCACGTCAGCAAGTTAAACGATGCGTTTCATAGATCAACACGACAAGAAAAAATAAAAAAAATAACAAGAAAAAGATAAAATAATGGCATACTTGTTACACAAACAAAACACTTAAACTGATCTCTTGTTCGGTTTAGAGGATCTGGTTTTAGCAAACTCAACCAAATCATTGAAAAGCAAATCCTCTGTTTTCTCTTCATTCTTTGGCTTACTAGTCATAGACAAGTTCCTAGTCCGTCCAACAAGACCATCGTAAGACGAATCAGACCCACTACTCGAGTGATGATGATGCTCAAAGAACTGTTGCCTCTCACTATGCCTTGAAGGCGGAGGTGGAATATTCCTTATTATCTCACTATCCCATAAAGCCGGAGGAGGCAAGGGTTTGCTTTGAGGACTTTGATCATCAAAAACTAGAGAAGAAGAAGAAGAAGAAGAAGCAGGAGAACGAGGCTTCTTTACTCCTAGTGAAGAGCCTTGAGTCGCCATTACTGGTCTCATTCTAGGTGGTGTAAGAGTCGGGCTTATATCTCTTTTAGACCTTTAAAGATCAAATTCACAGAGTTTAAACTATAGTCCCAAATTCATAGAGGAATATTAACATTATTACCTGTGAGCTAGCCGAGCAAACTCTTCATCTGATTCTTCATCATCATCATCATCATCATCATCGTCATTGATGTTACAATTCTGAACTAGAGGAGGAGCTGTAGCAATCATTCTATTTGAAGCAACAGAGTCAACTTTTTCGATATCATCATGACGCTGAAGAACACGCTGCAAATTATCATTCAATACCAATCCTTGACATAGAAGTTCCTCATCTCTGGAGTTTAACAAACACAAATGTGAGTAAAACACTAAACAACAATGGATAAAGAAACATAAAAACTTACGTTGTAGTGTTCACAAGATTCATTACACGTTTTTGATAAGTACGACATTGTTCAACTAAGTCAACTATAAGTTCTTCTTTCAAAACCTACAACACCATTCATATCACTTTAGTTTCTCCATTACTTCACAGTTACTTCTAAGTAAACTCAAACCTCGAGATTCCCAGGATCAAGTGCTTCAAGCATATCCCTTAAAACATCAACAGATCCTTCAGCGTTTTGAATCTCTTCCAGACTAAAACAAAACTCAAAATATCAACAAACTATAACAAGACTCCACATGATCTACTAAAAGAGAGTACCTCAAGCTAGAATCATCATCTCCTTCACCAGATGGATTGACTTGTGCAATGTTCTGAGTCTGAGGCGAAGGAGTAAAGATCGATAAACTAGTTTCCGTTCGAGGTGGAAACTCAACTCCAGTAGCCTAAATTTATAAGTAATAGTTAAAGTCTAAGCATAGATATAAAGACTCATCTCATCTTTTTAACATACCTTTAGTTCATTATATGCATTGTAGTATTGTGGGAATCGACCTCCTCGTCCACCAAAACCTTCTTGCCATGTATCTAATAAACTAAGTATCTTTTGCTTCACATTCAAATCCGGCTGCGAAATAATGTTCGAAAATTTACAACTTAAGACTCATTTCCAAAGATACAATAGAAGCAAGTGAGCTATAGCAAAACCTTTTTCTTCACTATCTTGACCATATCAATCAAGATATCACGATCAGCGATAAGCTGGTACACGTTTTCGCCACAATTATTAGTAAGAGTTTCCAATGCCTATAACCAAAAGCATCATTAGACAATGAGGTTAACACAAAACCAAACCAAATCCAAGAATGAGGCCAAGAGGGTACTCACATAAAGTGCAAGAATCTGGACTTTATAGTTTTTACTTGCTAATCTCTTCTTAAGTAACTTCACAGCTTCTTTTGCTTGACTATAGAGTTAAAACAATGTCATCAAGAAATAGAAACTAACAAGGATCTAAGAGTATTATTCATATAACATATCAAATGAATTTACCTAGGATACATGTTGATAATATCACATAACTCAAAGTTAATAGCCCAATCTGGACCAATCAGCTTATCATTAGTAGCTCTTACAGCACAAGCAGCTGCATCTTTAACCATCTTCACAACTCCTATAAGCACATGTGAAAGACATCATAATCTCTTTAGTCCATAGTTACAATAAGAAAAAAGCTTAAGACTTTTAGTTAAATGCTTAAACACTAATCACACTGCAAAAAAAAAACTTTCAATCCAGGAACAATTAAGCCAGAAATTAACAAAATTTGCAATAAGGATTTGTTTTTATAGTGATTGTGATTATGAAGAAACTAAATAAAGCAAAAAATGAACATGAGTTTCAGATTGGAACCAAACAAAAAAAAGACATTTTTACCTGTTCTGACCTAGGAAACAAAGTAAGAAGACGAAGCGAGGATTTGTAAGTTTTGAGGATTCAAACAATTTGAATGAGTTTTCGAATAAATATCAAACAAGGTAAGGATTATTCTAATTGTATTCGTGTCGTGTCGGGTCAGGTCAGGTCAGCTTTTCGCCGTCTATAATCAACTGACGACTTCTTCTGAGATTTCAAAGTTGCAAACTTGTGTTTTTGGGTTAGGTCTTGCTTTTGCTAATGTCACTGTCGGTTATATAATGACAAAGTCACCGAAGACTTCTTCTTTTTTTTCCAATATTATAAAATTATTACTTATATGGCACGTAATTAACAAATCATATTCGGGAATAATAACATTTTTGAAAAAACATTATAGTATTACTCTTGTTTCAGTTTAAATTTTAAATTCTTTTCTATTATTTATTGTTTTATATTTTTAATGTAAATATTTTACAAAAAAATCACTATTTAATCCAACAAAACTAATTTAAATAAACATTAATTACAAATAAAATACAAAATTTATTATTTTCTTAAAATATGAAAAAAACTTTGTTATTATCCTCATCAGTCGCCGCACCGGTCTATTCACGGCAAAATCACATGTATATCCAAACCGCTGAACGCAAAAGAAAACGCGTTTGAACGAGACAAATAGAAGAAAAATAATCTCACAAAAGTTCCACAGAGAAAGACTCTTCAGTCTTCACTACCAAACAATTATCATTAACCTCACCAGACAGAACTCACATTTCTTGAACCTGAAGCCAAGTCAAATGTTACTTATCAAGCAATTAAGAACATTTAAGATTCAAAAACATAAAATTCTATTTGTTTATAAGCACTGATACACTTTTAATGGTTTATGTTAGTAAAAGCTGAAGTTATCTATGCATGTATAAAACAACAACTACGACTCTACAGATACATTACATAGACTTACAAAAAAGACTCAGAAATATATATGACAACTACAATAAGATAAAACAAAAAGATAGAAACTTCGTGGTACATTGAAGATGATGTACATGTCCTCTGGTTTCATCGTCCACGGATTTATAGACTTCACTAGATCCGGTTCGAGTTAGTCTCTTAGCCAAAGAAGTGTATACTAACCCATTGAAGAACTTTTTTGTTTCCAATCTCGTAAATGTATATTCCAGAGGAAAGATAAGCATCCACTGTTTTCATCCCTGTATTAGCTTCTTTAGTAATCAATCTATAAGAAAATTAAGAATCTTTAGGGTTTATTCATACCTTAAACTGCTTCGGCTTCGATCACTGTTGCTTCTGCTACTACTACCACCACTACTTTTTGAGCTACCACTATTGATCCTTGAGACATCACTTTGACTCCTACGTGATTCTGATAATCCATTCTTCCACCAATCTTTATCATCTGGTTTCATTGACATATCAGAGAACGAAGGTCTTGGAGAAATCCAAGAGCTTTTGCTTGTCACAGAGGAATCATCATTATCCTTCTTCTTCATCTTTTTCTTAGCACCCAAGCTAACAGGAAACATCATTTTCAGAAGAAACCCATTGTTGTTTAAACCTCTGTTACGAATCGGATCTACCCATTTATCACTCTTCATCTTCCTCATGACTTTACTCGGCCGTTTTTTTCTTTGAGGCATTTCATCGAACACCTTCTGTTCCTTCTCTTCCTCTGTATTTACCTCAACAAGATCCTTCAACGAAAGTTCATAGCATGACTCGGGCATCTTGCTAACCATATCCATAAGCTCACGCTGACCACGAGCAATGATCTGAGCTTTCGAAACAGGAGAGAGATTCTGGTAATTGTTATGACGTTGAACAGGACTCTTAGGTGGACTAGTTCTCCATAGAGGAGGTGAACAGACGCCGGAATCTGGATGATCATCAAAAGTTCTGGGAAATATCAAATGGGTATTAAACGATTTCGATGAAGGATCAAACATTGTTGATGATTGTACTTTGAAGAAACAAACAACAACAAAAAAAACGAGTTTTTATAGAACAGAGAGAAGAAGAAGAAGAGTTTTAGTTCACAACACAACTCCCGTGAAACACGCACTTCTCATCTGTACAATTTATACGATTTGTATATTTTGGTAAAATTATTTATTAGTTGAGGGTATAATTGTCATTTCTGTTTATTATTATGATAATAATAATATTATTTATATTTATCAAAGAAAGCGTGGGACGGATATAATCTAAGCCATCAATTATATTAAGTTATTTAATAAGATCGACGTCTATTAGACTATTACATGAGAGTCTTTTTATTTATTTATTATAATAGTTTAATATAATTTATTTTAGTGATTAAGTTAACAACTCGTCCCTACTTGTTCACCACTCACACGATGTAGGCTTCTAAATGCTATTGCCGTCTCGAAACCGTTGTGGAAAGAAAAAATAAACAAGCTTTTTAATCATCTTTTATAACTTTAAATCTAAATTCTTGCTAGTTGGTATTACATTCCCGTCATAAGATAAAAATATGGAGTATATTTAAAGGAGGAACTATGTATGGCTCTTTATATTTTAATAATTATTTTGCTTCAATGGTTCTTTTGATGCTTTGTAGTTAAAAATATTGGTGTAAAAACTACGTGGTTTTGTCTACGTGTATAAATACACGAGAAAAACAATCGACAACTACGTGTAAAAATATAAAATTAGCAATAAATGCCATGTGGTTTTGTCTTTTTATTACCTTTCACTATCTCGAACTCTTGATGGTTCATTTTTTCTCTCAATAATAGAGCAGTAGACATTACGCATTCAATTACGTAATAATCTTCTTTTTTTCAAACAATAGAAGAAAAAAAGAAATTATACAAATCTGTGGTTTTATTTATTTAAGTAATTCATGATTAAAAGTTCCATAAGTCACCAAACATTTTGCAGTTTTTAGGGGTTTCCGTTGATTTTTTAATATAATTTGTATTTCCTTCTAGAAACTAACTTAACGAATACTCTATAAATGAAAACAATTATATTGTTTTTTGATCAAGTAATGATGATTCTTTCATCGTATACTACATTTTAACCTTAAATGTGATGAAGCAAATGAGATTGCAAGCCATATATGCAATATTAACCATTTATTTATTTTATTATTGATTATATTCAATGTGTTTGTTCGTTAGTCAATTTTTAGATAAGTCAATGGTCAGTGGTCAATAGCAAAAACAGTCAGATTTTTAACAAGCAATGACAATACTTTAGGTCATGGTCTATCTCGACATGAACTTGAAGTTGATAATGTGTCCTAGAATAATAATGAAACACAACTCTTGTACGCTAATGTTTTTATTTATTTTAATTTAATCTAATCTTGTCTTAAGCGTTAAACGCTTTAACCTCTTCAATGACGGCTTTTTTAAACAGAGAAACATCAGTTGATCCGAGTACCACGTGATATCCACGTGCCTTAAGATCGACAGGTTTGTCTTGTGCTGTGGCCATCCCAGCTAAGTAAGCTCCGCCATTCGCTGGATCAGAGGCTAAAACCGCCGTCTCAGCTATCGTCATAACGGACTTCACCTTTGGGTTTCCTGGGTCGTGAAGAAGCCCTAAACTCGCACTCAGATCCCTCGGGCCCATCATCACACAATCCATCCCATCAACGGCTATGATCTCATCTACGTTCTTCACACCTTCCTCAGATTCAATCTATAAACACACTCAAAGAATATACCAATTTCAACTTAATTTTTAAAAATACAAATATTATCCTCATAAAATTCAATCTAACAATTTCGTCCAATAAAATTCAATCTAACAATTTCGTCCTATAAAATTCAATCTAACAATTTCGTCCAACAAAGTTCAATCTAACATTTTTCGTCCAATAAAATTCAAAAATATATTTACAAAATTGAAGGGAAGAGGAATCGAACCTGGCACATGATGAACAATTGATCGGCGTAATTACCTAAGTAGGTCTCATCAAACCCAAATCTGGAATCTCTCACAACGGAATACGCACATCCGCGAACACCATCGGGACGATACCGGCAAAACGAGACCGCCTCCGAAGCAGATCTTCCAGTTTCTACCATCGGAAACATAATACCGTCAGGTCCGAGATCTAACGCTTTTTTAGCCCAAGCCTGACTAATGTCAGGGACACGAAGAACAGTGGAGCAACCAGTAGCTTCGATCGCTCGAATACAATGAAGAGCTTCTCGAATTCCGCCTGCGCCATGTTCCAGATCGACGATGATGAAGTCGTATCCAGCACATGCAGCGATTTCTGCAAGCTCTGGTGAGAATGAGAGGAGAAAGAGGCCGTGGAGCTTTTCACCTTCTCGGAGACGTGATTTTAGAGATTTTTTGGAGTGGATCTGTTGAGTAATGGATGATCTTACTGACGTCATTGTTATTGTTGAGCAACTCTAGAAAGACGAAGAAGAAACGTTGTTTACTAGTTGAGTAGTTTCTATCGTACACTTGATTGTTTTCTCATCACAAGAGATTTTTTTTTCTTTTTTTGTAAATATCAAAAAATATCATAAATCTTAAATTTCCAAATCTTTCTAATACACAATATACACAATTAAACAGTTTTAACAATCTTGTAATAATGATTACAATCAGTATCGTTTTTCTCATCACAAGAGATTTTTTTTATTTTTAAGAACATATAAAACATATATATATATATATATATATATATTACACATTTGTGATGACATGAGAATCATAAATATCATACTCATAAAGAGTTTTTTTTTAATAAAAGTTTCATAATATTATTTGATGTTTAAGATTTATAAGATTTATTCCCTGTGATTTTGATAACAAGGTTTGAAAATTTACAAAGCAAATGCATCAAACGAACCCGTTGGCAAATGCATAATCTACTTTAGATGCTAGACTTGAGATCCTCTGAGTGAACCAGAGACTTCCATGATGGGTTTCGAGGAAGAAACGTATCCTGCAAAATCACTCACACACAAAAACTCAATAATTCAATAGATTCAGAAATTACGATTAGATTTGATTCTAAAACAATTCGTACCGAAACGTAGGAGCAAGTTGGGAAAACGGAGAGGGAGTGAGAAGAGGCGTGTTCGAAAGCAGCGACGCATAGATGAGAAGCTAATCCTAATCCTCGTTTGGAGGAAGGAACGTATGTATGGACCAGATCCATCGTTTTTCCATTGTTTCTCATCTTGTATTCTATGAAAGCTTCATGATCCTCCGTCTCGAATCTCTGTTTCCNCGCCTCCGATGTCGCCGCCGTGTTCGTCATATGTCAAAACCGTAAATAAAAATGTGAAATCGAAGAACAAAGGTGTCTTATCTTAATTGTTTGTTTGGGCCTTTAAATGGGCCTGCGTTTTGGACCTTTGATAGTATAGTAGTACCCAATAAGTTCCAAGTTGCAAAAAGAGGTCCTACCGGGAGTCGAACCCAGGTCGCTGGATTCAAAGTCCAGAGTGCTAACCACTACACCATAGAACCTTGTTGTACTCTTTGTTATCGTTATCTATTATTTACAATCACATAATATCATACCTGTCAGATAGATATCTTATTTGTCATCAACAATCATTTTATTATTTAAATAATATAAGAAAACAAAAATCTGAGAAAAAATAAAAACAAACAAGACTATAAAGTGTTGCACAAAATTTTAAGACAAGGCTCTGTGAGTGTAATATAACATTTTTGATAAATAAATTGTTGCTTTAAGCTCAAAACCTTTGACGAGTTTTAACACGTCGATAGAGTCACCATGACGACTATCTTCCTCTACCACGTTTCCCTCCACCTCCTCTTCCTCCTCTCTTACCACCTCTA
>KE159180.1:6744-35927 GCA_000411055.1 Leavenworthia alabamica | reverse complement strand
ACCTCGGCCACCTCTACCTGCCATGTTTCTCTCTTTTAGTTACGTCTCAAAAGGTGCCAAACCGCTTAACTTGTGCGGAAAAAATGTTAGGCAATGTTACCTGATATGCTTTTAGTGTTGTCTGCATCACCATCTTCTCGGCTAAATACTTTCTTGTGAGATCTCTCTTTCCATCTCTTGTATATCCCTGTCTTGTTTGCTGTCACTTTAGCTCCACTCTCTGTCTTTATCTATTTAGTTTCAAGAACCTTAGTTAGCTCAAAACATAACATTCTTTAAACAAAAGACAATTTTTTTCTTTTGTAATAAGAATACTTCTGCTACCTTTCCACTGGCTGTTACTCGATCACCATTGTTCAACTTAATGTACTTCTTACTTTTCTGTCACCAAAGACAAATCCAATATAAGATTAATGAAGATTACAGTTGGGGATATCTTTATGATGTAAGCTCAACTCTTACCTTGTCCCAGTGATAATTTGTTTTTTGCTGCTTCATGCCTTGCCCATCATCTGCAACTAGATCTAGAACAGCAGCTTCTATCCTACAACTCGAAATCAGGACATAAAGCCTCGTCAGAAATTTTTATTGTGCAAGATCCTTCTGTGGAATGTCACAATAAGGTCAATGGAAGATCTTTTTACCTATTTGATCCAAACCCTTCGTTACCCCTCACAGATAGCCCTGCCTCTGAATGCTGCATGTATATGAGTAACAAAGAATCAATCTCTGCATTATCTCAATATGATCATAAGCATTGTAGCTTTGAATAGCTAATGCATATTGACCCATGATTTGCTTTAATTCAACATAAAAACCTACATGGTTTACTGGTATGGAGCTGATATAGAAATCATCGTCCTTGAAGTTTTCCTGTGCCTTTCTTTTCTTACCGCTTACTGAAATCAATGGAGAGTTTATTTGAATGTAGGTAACCAAAGTAGTGGGACACAAACCACACACCTTATGCAAAAGATCAATAATAAAGACTAACACAGGATTAAAATAACAAAAGAACAAGCAGCACTCATACCTTTGTTTCCTTCTTTATTGTCTTCTACAAAATAAGTTGTAGGTTCAGCTTCCTAGATTAAAAACGAATGTGAGTGAAACTAATGGTAAAGATACATGCATGTGAAAACTAATAGTAAGATTTGTGAAAAATACCATCTCCAAATGATTATTGGAGCTCTTCTGATTCTGCTGATGTCTCGTATTTATGATCTCCTCATGAATGGCCCTTTTCTTCTTCATCACATCAACCCCAGGACCCTGCACAATAACCAAAACGTGTTGGCTAATGGCAACTAAACTAATATCAACGAAGTAGGGATTTTGAAAACAGATGATATGATCATATAAATAGTATAACAAACAGAAGGAATAAATAAAGAAGATAACCTTCGCATGTTTGGATTTGGCAGCTTCACCTTCTGCTTCAAGTATTGTCTGCTTGGGTCTAGGACATATCAGCCAGTCATATATCAAATTACATATAAACATACCATCTTTAAGTCTGGCCAAATTAAGGATAATTATAATACTCACCTGAAAGTTTTAATCTTCTGGAAAAATGCCATTGCCTCTAACTCTCCACTTTCAATTATGCTTCTGAAGATGGGATGTAAACCTTCCCGGGGCAAATCCTTTGCTCTCCTAATGGACTCTTTTGAAGGAGAAGGTTTTGTTTTTGTATACAAGCGAAAAGCTTTTGTGGATGTTCTTTCAAGGGAATCTAATTCTGCAGATGAATCAATCATTTCTCGAATTCTATTAAAGATAAGATCAATGGTTTGTTGTGGGAAACGACCATATACAGTTACTCCACTATCAATTGCCTGACTAGTTTTGCTCATTACTTCTTCCATGTTCTTCAACACCTCATCCTCAGTAGGTGCAGGCCTGATCGGTTTCGAGAGGAATAGATGAAGATCTAACATATATGGCATATCCTCAGGTGTAACAAAGGAATATGCAGAACCTGTACGACCAGCTCTAGCAGCTCTTCCCACACGATGAACGAAAATCTTTGGTCTCGGAGGAAAATCCCAGTTTATAACATTATCAAGCAATGGTATATCAATACCCCTCGCAGCAATATCTGTCACAATCAACAACATAGTCTTCCTCGCTCTGAACCTCGATACATGAATCTTTCGTGCATCTTGATCCATATCACCATAACATACAGATGGCTCAATATTTTCCAACTTAAACAACGAGTTAACGAATTCCACATGATGTTTAGTCGAAACAAATATCAAGGTCTGTTGATCTGAAGTTATATGCTCCCTTACCAAATACAACAATGCAGCATACTTCTCTTCTGGTCTTAAAGTCAAAAACGAAAGCTTCAAATCCGGGCTTATCTTGTTCTCGACATCTAAACGAACAAGCTGAGGCTCACGCAACCCAGCCTTTGCAAACTCAGCAAGTGCACTTGGTAAAGTAGCACTAAAAAGCAAAGTCTGTCTATTCTCACCTAACTGAGCTAGAATCTGATGTAACTGTTCAGCGAAACCCATACCAAACAAACTATCAGCTTCATCAAAAACTACATACTCAACCGTCCTAAGTGTCATATCATCAACCTCAGATAAAAGATGCATAAGTCTCCCAGGAGTTGCAATAATAACATCAGGACCCTTTGTTAACTCTTCAAACTGATCTTCCATACTATCTCCACCAACCAGTAAGGATACACGAAGATCTGAAATAACAAACACATCAACAGAAGCTTATTCATACAGTAACAGCCTTGAACAGGTTTGAGAATTGAGATTGAATTTAGATTAAAAATGAGTTCTTTTAGAGTTTAGACTAACCAGTGAATTTGCCGAGTTCTTTGGCGAACTTAAGAGTCTGCTCAGCTAAATCACGAGTAGGAGATAAAATGAGAGCTCTAACACCTCCCTGAGGCACATGTTGTTTCAGCTTCTCAAGCATAGGAATGAGAAAAGCTGCAGTTTTACCGGAACCAGTTCGGGCCATAGCAACGACGTCGACACCAGATAGAATAAGTGGCATAGTCTTCCTCTGAATCGGTGTAGGAACTTTGTAACCTTTCTTCTTAATTGCATTGAAAACATTAGGACCGAGGTTAAGTGATTCGAATCCTCCAGATTTACCTTTCTTCTTATGTTTCTCTTTACGGTGAAGCTCTGTAACCGAGCTTACCAAAAAACCGTTTCCTTCAACCATAGTATGCGACTGCAATGGATCCCTGAAACTAGGGTTTATAAAACGAAGAAGACGACTACAGCTATATGATTAAGAAGTTTTATTAGTTTGTTTTTAGGGTTTAACACACACACACAAAAAAAACTATTTTGGGCCTATACTTAATATTACAAGGCCCAACATTCGATTCACACAACACAATATGTTCATATGGGCTTTCTATTTTTATAAATAAGGACTTTTCTCTTAGATGGCCATATTTTAAAGTATATATTTTAGAAGTAAATGAAATTTTATAAATAATTGTAAATAATGTATAGATCTTTATGGTTCTCATCAACTTTATACAAATACATTATATGGTTCAAGTCAACTCTTTGTGTTCAGTTTTCCAAAATCTGTTGAGACACTTGTTGTTGTTGAAGATCCAATGAATCAAAAATTACTTCTAAACAACACGGAACGACGTAGCTATCCTCTTGAGATCCTTGTAGTATCTCTTCCATTGAAGTCCTATAGTAACACTAAACATAATAAGTAATGTAATAACGTGAGAAAGCAACAACCAAGAGCTGTGTCTCTGTCTTTTAAAGCTATGACTAGAACAGAGTTTTTACTATACCATTTCCAGTAACACTGAACAAGTAAAGACGATTTCCAGCAGCTGTTGCAGTGATCAATACATGAGGTGGCTCTAACTCGAACTGGTAATAAAGTCTACCTTCATGTTCTGCTACATTTGAACTTAACACTTTCCCTTCTACGTTTTCTCCAATAACTTCTGGTCCAAACGCGTTGATCACCTTCTCAGGTGGTCCAATGTTTTCAATCTTAGCATCTTCTCCAAGGTCTATCAAACACAAAAATGTAACTATCTCTTTCTATGAATACAACTTGACCATGCTTAAGACAACTTACTATCAGCAAATCTTAGGACAGGAGCTACAATAACTGACAAACGACCTTCTTTAGGATTAGCAAATCTTAAATCAATCTCAGTGCCACCAAGATCAGCTATAGATACAGGTACCTAAATGGATAAAACAATCTCATAACATTGCAATGTAAAGGAAGACACAAGACTACAAGAGCTTAGTTGATAAAACCTCATTCCAAGCTTGAGGAACTGAGAAGGAGTAAGGTATAATAGGACTCCAACCAACACCATGTCCACCTGACTTTTCATCTGGTCTACGATATGTTCTCCAACCTGCCTGAGTATTACTATTACATTATCCAAAGCCTTATATGTACTAAAATGTTAACATCCTCAAGAAGAAGATGGAGCTAGAGAGAGAACTGAGAAGAGTGAAACGAACCATCATCATCAGGTTCAGATAAACCAGGAACTCTACCGGCGAGAAGACCTTGTTTAACTACAGCTAATCCTTCTCCTGGAAACCCTAAAGCTGTCGACAAGACCAATGAGAATCCAGACGACATTACAGATCTTCTAAGCAAAACCTTATCGTATTCACATCCTCTTGGTTTCTCATTATAATTTCTTTGATGAGCGGTGATTTTCTTGTGGCCGGAAAAGTTGATACAGTACCGGAGCAAAGCTGTTTCCATCTTTCTCCGGAGAAGTCAAGAGTTATGGTTGATCAACACTTAGTGGCTGAAACTCATGCATCTTAGATCTTTCTTGATTACTAATCATTTTATAGCCTCACACGTGTCACTCAGATAAGATAAGAAAAATCACACGTGGCCAAAGTTATATGCTGTGGGGTCCAGCTGACCCCACATTAATTAAAACAAAATTATTGATTCTTAACATAATCAAACTGAAAGTTACAAACTAACCCCAAATATATTTTATTTTATTATTTCAACCTAATCGAATTTTAATACATAATCAAAACTAGTTTGTAGCATTACATACACGTCTAATCTCTCCTTCATCACCAATCTTAACTCCAATAACACCCATCTTAACCATAGCTTTAGAAAAATCCTCAAAGAAATTAAAACTTTGATTATTTTCTAAGTAAGAATCAATAATATTCTTCATATTATTGTCTTGGTACAAGACAGAGTCTGATGAAATAACTCCTTTGCCTTCTCTTATGTTTTGTAATATATGTTCATCAAACACAAATTGACTATCCCAATCCAATGGAATCCTGACATTAACATCACCATCTTGTGGACATTTTGACCTAAGGACTTGAAAGAAGTCTTGGTCTATCGTTGGATCTTGAGCATCTAAACGTGGTGCGACAAAGAAACAAGCTGTTGTGCCTATAGTATGTGCACCTTTAAACAAGAACAATACTTGATTAAGTAGTGTTTGGTTATGTCATTAAGTTATGGAGATTATGTAATAATAGTACCAGCACTAAGAAGTACAAGTTCTTGATCTGTGAGACCCTTTTCTTGAAACTTTGATTTTAAAGTGTTTATTGGATCTTGATCTTCTGGTAAGTGTGCTGCGTTATCGATATTTGCAATCCGACCATCTCTTCGACCAGTTGGAACATCGTAAAATGGTCCTTTCGACTAATAAATTAATATTTAATATCAAAAAGACAAAACATAGAGTAAAGTGTTTAGTGTCTTTATTTATTATTTTTATTTTTTGTGTGATAAAGAACTAGTATTAAAGTGTTACCTCAACAATAGAATCTCTAGCAGCGAGAGCAACTATGTCGGCACAAGACACAATGCCTGGACAGAACCGTTCAAGTTCTGATTTAATTTCATCTATAACTTCGAAACCAGACACACCTGCATTACCCTGAGCAAACCTCTCATCATCGTTTCCATCGTTCTTGATTAGTATTGACCCATCACAACCCTACAATGGTATATATATCATGATGACTATAGTATAAAATGATTATTAAGTAGTTATTTTTTAATGCACCTCAACGAAGCAATCATGGAACTGGAGACGGAGTAAGACAGCAGCCATGCCAGGGTCATTGGTCACGGCTTGTTGAACAATGTCATGGACGATTGTTTCTGCTGGTGGACATGTTTCTGAGTAGAATCCAAATTGAAGTTGTGCCTTAGAATAACCTAATTGAAACAAAACTAGAAATATTGCAACAATGATCATTCTTGGACCAAACAAACCAATCGATATATCTTTTTGTATTCTATGACTCATTTTGATGATGATTATTTAAAATAACTTGTAAATATAACTTTTTATGTATAGTGAAGAACAAATATATATCCTTTATATTTTTGACCTTATGTTATTTATTGTGTATAGCTGTTACCCGTAAAATGCTTGCTAAAGGTTATAAACATTTAATTCAATTTTATAAAAACATAACAAAAATATAGTAATATTCAATAAAATAAATTTCTTCTGTTTTATACTTTTATATTTTCAAATCATTTAGCTCTTGTTCCACATACAAGCCACAACAATAAATAATAAATAGTATTAATTTATTTAACTTTTTTTTTTTTTTTAATTTTTCTTTTTTTTTAATTTATTTAACTTTGACTCTCTCTTTTTTTTTCTTTAAACTATGATGAGCTACATAAATAAATATTTAAGAAAATAAGGCTGAAAATATGGGCTTCGTCAAAAGCTTATTATGATAACGTGGTGAGTTTAAAGTTAATGAATCTGCATGTGTCAACAAATTAAAGATATATATTTTTGATAATTTGAAATAGATTGTAACGTCTTTTGTGTTCTCTGACAAATGTCAGTGTAAAAATCACAGAACTCAACCAAAAGACAACACATCGTGTAATGAACTTACGTACGTTAGATGAGTGGAAGAATCTATACGAGACAGAAGGTTTTAAATAAACAAAAGGTTAAGTAAAGCCCATACGTGCATGTTGGAATTATGGGCCATCAAATTATAAAGTAAAGCCCATTAAGGTTGAAGCAAAAAAAAAATACTGTAAATCATAAAAGTTCACATTACGTGGATGTTGTCATTATATTAAGGAGCCCTTATGTATGTTAAGATTTCATATCGAAAACAAAACAATAATATAATAATTAATTATACACGTAATTGTAGCGTTAAGATTTAAGAGTCAATTAAGATCGGACCATGAAATATTTTCTAAAATTTATATAAGGAAAAGAAAAATTTAATTCCAACTTGAAGACCAAGAATATAGTAAAACCAATTGAGATAAAACCACATGCAAGAACCTACAAGACAACAAAGCCGATGGGTGCCAAATGTGCAGCTTTTTTAAATACCACGGCGTGAGAACATCAAAAATATTTAATATTAATTTAATTAATAAGAGTAGATTTTAATTTAATTTTAATTTAATTTTAATTTAATTTTAATTCATAAATGTCTAACTCATAAATGAATAAAATGCCACGTGGATGAATGTAGGTAATGACAAGTGTAAGAGCATTCGAGAGACAAAGGCACAAAACCAAAGCCAAAGACACGCCCCTAGTAAACACCACAGTCTAAAACTATCAACAAGAGTCTATGATTAGTCAAAATATCAATAAATTGTAATGGTATTTCTGTAAATATACATCTTCCATTACCAACTATAAAACTCCATGCTCTGTTACTCTCATCTCTCACAATCACACAAAAAAACAAAATATCAAAGTTCTTCAAATTAAAAAGTTGATAATGACTACTACAGGACAGATTATTCGATGCAAAGGTTTCCTTTTTATTCTACTTTTTTCAATCTTTGATCCATCCATGATCCAATTGTTGATTGGTTGATTTCACAATTTTGAGTTTGTTTAAGATCATAACGATTATAAAGGTTTTTCTAGTATTGTTAAAAACGTTGTCGTTTTATGGTGTTGTAGCGGCTGTGGCATGGGAAGCTGGAAAGCCACTGGTGATAGAGGAAGTAGAAGTTGCTCCACCGCAGAAACACGAAGTTCGTATCAAAATTCTCTTCACTTCTCTTTGTCACACTGATGTTTACTTCTGGGAAGCTAAGGTATAAATCAATGAACCCAAATCTATCATCAAGTTAGGATTTTTTTTTATATTATAAACTTTTCAAAGTTCACTTTTTTTTAACTCTATAGGGTCAAACACCATTGTTTCCTCGTATCTTTGGTCATGAAGCTGGAGGGTAATAAAAAAAAATTAAATCTTGTTTCTTCATCTTTAGGGGTTGTTTAGAGATTTGAGATTGTGGTTTGGTTTTGGTTTTTGTGTAGTATTGTGGAGAGTGTTGGAGAAGGAGTGACTGATCTTAAACCAGGTGATCATGTATTACCAATCTTCACTGGAGAATGTGGAGATTGTCCTCATTGTCATTCTGAAGAATCAAACATGTGTGATCTTCTCAGGATCAACACTGAACGACGTGGGATGATTCATGATGGTGAATCAAGATTCTCTATAAATGGCAAACCAATTCACCATTTCCTTGGTACCTCAACGTTTAGTGAATACACTGTGGTTCACTCTGGTCAAGTAGCTAAGATCAATCCTGAAGCTCCTCTTGACAAAGTTTGTATTGTTAGTTGTGGTTTATCAACTGGTTTAGGAGCTACTTTAAATGTTGCTAAACCAAAGAAAGGTCAAAGTGTTGCTGTTTTTGGACTTGGTGCTGTTGGTTTAGCTGCTGCAGAAGGTGCTAGAATCGCTGGTGCTTCTAGAATCATTGGTGTTGATCTTAACTCAAATAGATTTGAAGAAGCTAAAAAATTTGGTGTTACTGAGTTTGTAAACCCAAAAGATTATGATAAACCAGTTCAACAAGTTATAGCTGAGATGACTAATGGTGGAGTTGATCGTAGTGTTGAGTGTACTGGAAGTGTTCAAGCTATGATTCAAGCATTTGAATGTGTTCATGATGTAATCTTCCTTTTTCACATTGATTTGAAACTAAACCATTCAAAAACATAACAGTGATTGTTTCAGGGTTGGGGTGTTGCGGTTCTTGTTGGTGTACCAAGCAAAGACGATGCTTTCAAGACTCATCCAATGAACTTCTTGAATGAGAAAACTCTTAAGGGTACTTTCTTTGGGAATTATAAACCTAAAACTGATATTCCTGGGGTTGTTGAGAAGTATATGAACAAGGTAATTAGAACTTAGAAGCTTGGTCTTTGAATGTATCATTATGTTCTTTTGATGTTTTGTTTTTTGATGAACAAATTAGGAGCTGGAGCTTGAGAAGTTCATCACTCATACAGTGCCGTTTTCAGAGATCAATAAGGCCTTTGATTATATGTTGAAGGGAGAGAGTATCCGTTGCATCATTACCATGGGTTCTTGAAAGCTATTCTCGTACTAATGATGTGTGTTTAGTTACCTTTAAAGTAATAAAAGACACAGATCTCGTATTGTGTCTTAAGCTAGTCGTTGTCGTGTCTGATCTATTACCTTCTCGTTGTAACAGAGACTTTATTCTATTGAGAATTTAATAATATCTTATTGTGTTAATTACGTCATCGGTTAGGGCAAACCGGTGGAAATTGGGTTTAATAAATCAAATTGGTTTAGTATTACTAAAAATGAATTATCCAATAAAAGTAGGATCTATTTTGCAAAAGCTTTATTTCTTTGTTTGTGTTCTGGAGATCTTCATTTCTCGATTAAGGAAGGGAAGATCTGAAAGACTAGAAAGTGAAAGCGATCCAATTCGTTAGCATCATTGTTAACAGCAATCACTAAATCATCGACGACACTAGCCTTCGTAGATCTGATCGAACTTGGTAATCGTAGCTAAATTTCCGGTGAAACAATGGTGCTGGTTACGTCTGTGCGTGATTACATCAACCGGATGCTTCAGGACATCTCCGGCATGAAGGTTCTTATACTCGATTCGGAAACGGTAATCCGATCTAGTCCTTGATTGCTAATCTTCTCTGATTTGTGTATTTGGAATCGTGATTGTTGAATTCCTTTGTAGCTGGAAAAAACTATGCAGAACCTCGTGATTACATGATTTTGATTTTGTGTGATTTGTAGGTTAGCAATGTAAGCATTGTGTATTCGCAATCAGAGCTGCTTCAGAAAGAAGTGTTTCTTGTGGAGATGATTGATTCAATCTCTGTATCAAAAGAATCGATGTCACATCTGAAAGCTATTTATTTCATCCGTCCAACTTCAGATAATATTCAAAAACTACGTTACCAGCTTGCGAATCCTAGATTTGGAGAATACCATTTGTGTACAGTCTTTCACCTTTGAAGTATTTCGAGTTTATCATTGTTCAGTGATTTTATTACGTATTTTGATTTTTTTTCTAATGAATCTTGCAGTTTTCTCCAATCTGTTAAAGGATACTCAGATTCATATCTTAGCTGATTCCGATGAGAAAGAAGTTGTACAGCAAGTTCAGGTAATTTTTCTTAGAATTCTGCTTGAGCTGTCTCTAAGAAGTTGCTTGAGTTGTGATGAAATGACCACAATTGTGGAGCTTATTATTTCCCCTGCCTATCTCGTGTGTCTTCTGATTTAAAAATATATTACTTGGTACAGTTGCCCTAGTAGTAGCTTGTTTAACAATTAACATTGTCTCTTTGGTTTTGTTGTTTGCAGGAATATTATGCAGATTTTGTTGCTGGTGATCCATACCATTTCACATTAAATATGGCATCAAACCACTTGTATATGCTCCCAGCGGTTGTGGATCCCGTTGGTTTGCAACGCTTTTCTGATCGGGTTGTTGATGGAATTGCGGCACTATTTCTGGCATTGAAACGGAGACCTGTCATTAGATATCAGAGGACCTCTGATACTGCAAAAAGGATTGCACAAGAAACAGCTGTAAGTGAAGTTGTTGAACAAGCTCTCGGAAAGTTATTTCTTCCTGCTTATATTTTGCATGCATGAGCTTAGCTATTAAAACATTATGAGGATTTTTCCCGTTTCCTGTAATCATTTGAAAGACACTTTTACGTTTCAGAAATTGATGTATCAGCAAGAAAGCGCTCTATTTGACTTTAGACGGACTGAAAGCTCTCCATTGCTGCTTGTAATTGATAGAAGAGATGACCCGGTTACCCCATTACTGAATCAGTGGACATATCAGGTATGCTACTTTCTAATATAAGATGTGTCTCTAGATCTCTTGCTGTTTTAAGAATAAGACTTGCTTTTTCTGTAGGCAATGGTACACGAACTCATTGGACTTCAAGATAACAAAGTTGATTTGAAATCCATTGGAAGTCTTCCAAAAGATCAGCAAGTTGTTAGCTTTTCCTAAACTTCTTTGATTATTAGCTGAGAAACTTACTGCTAATAACTCTCTTTTTCTGGCAGGAGGTGGTTTTATCATCAGAACAAGATGCATTCTTCAAATCTAACATGTATGAAAACTTTGGGGACATTGGAATGAATATCAAGCGAATGGTTGATGACTTTCAACAGGTGGCAAAGAGTAACCAAAATATCCAGACAGTAGGTATAAATATGGCTTGTCTTACTCAACAAATTTGTTTATAACTTCAGTTTTTGGGGCTAGTGAGTAGTGACAATTATAATCTGTGAATGTGTTGGTTTTACAGAGGACATGGCCAGATTTGTTGACAACTACCCTGAGTACAAAAAGATGCAAGGCAATGTATCAAAGCATGTAACTCTGGTTACTGAAATGAGCAAGCTAGTGGAAGCAAGGAAACTGATGATGGTTTCACAAACAGAGCAGGACTTGGCTTGCAATGGTGGCCAAGGAGCTGCATATGAGGTAATTAATACTTACCTGTTCCATTTACTCACAATCCCTTGAGAAAATCTAGCATTCATCAAAATAACTATACGGAGAAATGCTTTATCAGTACCTTTTACATCTCACATTGGAGTCCCATGCAGAATCTTATTCAATAAATGATTATCATAGCTAAATTTCTCTAAGCAAGAATCTCTGAGTCTCTTTTCATGCTTATTTTGCAGGCAGTTACGGATCTCTTAAACAATGAAAATGTGTCTGACATCGATCGGCTACGTTTAGTAATGCTATATGCTTTGCGCTATGAGAAAGAAAATCCTGTTCAGTTGATGCAACTGTTCAACAAATTAGCTTCACGATCTCCCAAGTATAAACCAGGGGTATAGTCAGACTATTTCATCTCTTTTGCTTTCAATCTAAATTGCATCTCTTTTTGGCACTTTTAAATCTATTCTTCTGTAATTCTTTGCTATACCTGTTTTTGACAAAAGTATCCTAACATTCTGAATGTTACACAACTGCAGCTAGTTCAGTTTCTGTTGAAACAAGCAGGTGTAGAGAAGCGTACTGGTGATCTATTTGGAAACAGAGATCTTTTGAATATAGCACGCAACATGGCTCGTGGATTAAAGGTATGTATCTTAGATTATACCTCTCCAGGAACATTATATATCTCCATGTTTCTGAGTTCATGGAGGCTATAGGGAGTTGAGAATGTCTACACTCAACATCAACCTCTTCTGTTTCAAACAATGGAGAGCATAACCAGAGGGAGATTACGTGATGTGGATTACCCATTTGTTGGAGATCATTTTCAACAGGGAAGGTATGTGTGCAACACTAGTTCTTTCAAATTCGTAAAACTCAACTACTACGAGGTTGTGTAATATCTGGTGAAACAGGCCACAAGAGGTGGTTATTTTCATGGTTGGTGGAACAACATATGAGGAATCGCGCTCTGTTGCTCTACAAAATGCCACAAACTCCGGGATTCGGTTTATTCTTGGCGGCACTGCAGTACTTAATTCCAAGAGGTATGTTCAAGTGATTCCACCTTAAACCAGTAATGCCGAGTTTAATTGTATTATAAAGAAACGTAAGTTGAAAAGTGAATGTGATTGATCATTTCAGATTTCTAAAAGACTTGGAAGAAGCACAAAGAGTATCAAGATCAAGTAACCATATGGTGTGAAAAAAGATCCAAACGAGTGTTGTGTAAATTACTCTGAAGGTTCGTCCGTATTATATATTGAAGCATATAAGAACCAAACAAAGAAAGAAGAAGACAATGGTCAGGTTCCTCGAATCTTGTTATGGTTTTGTTCATAGACATGACAACTACCCAAAGATTAAGTTTTTAGGTTTGTGTGTAATTCATCGTGGTAGGTATAGTGAGTTCAAGCAAATACATGTTATTGACAAAAACAAATTATATGCATTTATCAAGTTGGGTTTTTATCTGATTAAAATATTTAAAGTCAACTAAAGAAACTTCACACAAGTTTTCTATCTTCAAGAAATATTCGTTTTTGAGATGATTTTTATATCAGTAATAAAAAATTGAAGAGGTCGAGACTATTTAATTTCTTAATTCTTTCTCTTTCTTTGGCTTGTTTGCTAAGCAGTCTCTCACTGTCCATTTCAAATCAAATTTTATTTTAATTAGTTAATATTAAAATCCTTCTCTCTCCCTTCATACATTGTCAATTATATTAATTCATGTCTTATTTAATTTTAATTATGAAACAATCCATGGTAAAGCGTAGCTAGTATCTGACTTGAAAGATATAAGAAGAATATAAATACAAAAAATATAAGAAGAAGATATTTTACAAGTACTACTTATCAAACAAGGGTTGAGAGTGATAGATGGTTATTATTACCCATTAATTATTTACAGTTTCATATATTTTTTATAGGTTGTCATATACACCTCATCGTTCTTATCATATGAAAAACTATTACCAATTGGTCTACTTTTTCAACGTTTACGGTGCTGAAGGGCTTAGGCGTTAAGCATTTTATATCATTTTATTATCTTAAATTCTGAATAGAATGTTATAATAATTTTTTAACAGAATAATTACAAATTGATAACTCATCTAACTCTGTTGTTTTCTTCCCAGATCATTGTAATTTCTAAATCTTAAACTGAGAAAACATATAATAAAAATGAAAAATTGTATTTAATTAATTCAACCGTCTCAAGAGAAGTCAGTCTTCTTATCAACATATATATTGTAACAAAAGAAAAAAAAAAAAGATTAATCAGATCCTAAAATTGACATTTTTTATATATAAAAATGAACATTATTACATAACGATAATAACATATTGCATATAACACTTGGGCTATGCATTATAGATCAACAGGAAAAAAAACTGTTAAACATAATAATCATACGTAATTTTTTATTTTTTAAAATGGTAAAAAAAAAGAAAAGAAAAAGGGACGCCACCCATTCCTCTTAGAAAATAGGAAAACGGCACGTAGTTCTCGAACCATTAGTACTCATTGTCCCAGCTTGAACTTGTTCTTCGTCATCATCAAACCCAGACCAAGACCAAGCCCTTCTCTTACAAGTAGAGACTCTTCTACGATTCCCAGGTAACCACTTAGCTTGCATGTATCTCGAAGTTCTCCATGGTGGTCTACTCATTCCTTCTTTCTTCATTGACTTTTTCATCTCACTACAAACCAACAAAACAACTCTTCTAAGTCTCTCTTCTGTAGCGACGAACACAGTTGGAAGTATCTGAGTCATGTCTTCGTAAGCTTTTGTCTGTTTTGCTAACTCAAACTGAGATTTAAAATCAAGATCAACTATCACACGTTTTAACTTGTTAACGTCATCACCGTCGTTATCAGTCGTCATCATTACGTCAATGAACTCATACTCCCTCGTGCACCTAAACACTCTACACCCTAATACCATTAAAAAAATTTTTAAATATTAATTTTCTTAATATTTATCTACCAAAAACATTAACATAAATTATTATTTTACCGGTAAAAATATATGTAAAAAATGTTATTTAAAAATACATGAATATTTCTAAATTTTGTATTATTGAAAAATGTGTTGATTTATTAATTAAAATCTTGATTTTCTCAATATTTATCTACCAAAAACATTAAATGAAATTATTTTTTACCGGTAAAAAAATGTGTAAAAAGTATTATTTTAAAAATACATGAATATTTCTAAATTTTTGCATTATTGAAAAATGCGTTGATTTACTAATTATAATCTTAATTTTCTCAATATTTATCTACCAAAAACATTAAATTAAATTATTATTTTACCGGTAAAAAAGTGTTAATTAACCACATGAATATTTCTAAATTTTGCATTATTTTTAAAATGTGATGATTTATTAATTACCTTCACGGTGATCAAAAGAAGAGTTCCATGAGGTTTTGGAGATAGAAGCTTCATAGCCATAAGATCTAAGCTTAGAAACAATCTTCTTCATTACATCTCTCTTCTCATCATCTCCTTCATATGAAAGTTTCTTGTTCTTGATATACAAATCTATCTTCTCTTCCATAATCTTCTCATCTTCTCCTTTTGTCCCAAGAATCTCCATAAGAGTTATAAGAGCCATGGAAGACTTTTTCTTATCATCAGTGATCGAAGATGATTCAATATAACCAAGCACAAGCTTCTCTAACTCTTCTTCTCCCAAACTCACCATTGTTTCTTCTTTGTTTATGTTTATGCGTTTTGTAAAAGTTGATAGCAAGAATGACTTATATATAATTGAGTCTATATGTAATATATGTGTATGTGTGACGTATGTCACAATCTTATTCATTATTCTTTGCATTATTATATGAACAATGTTAGTTGTTAATGTTTTATATTTTTATTGACCATATAAGTTTTTTATTTTATTTTTAATATCTCAAGAATTTTACTTTTCATATCATATCGACCTCTAGAAAAAGTCGTTTCATGTCATTTTCTACTTGGCGTATGAGCCACATAGGTTTCAGGCTTTAATTTAAATATTTAATTAACAATAATTAATACCCATAGTTTTTTTTATAAATAGTTTATATATTCTTATCACTCGTAAAATATTTATTTCAAAAATATGAAATGATTTTGCTAATATATTTGATAATTAGAAGCCAATAGAAAAGACAAAATGGCAAAACCGTACGAGATTAATATTATATCTTCAATACTTTATATGTGTTTATTTAAAATTATCAAGTAGATATTAATATATACATATATGTGATAAAATGTTATCAAGAAAATTTCGTTATTTGAATAATTAATTAAATAAAGCTGAAATGGTATGAAGATCATTTATAATTCATTTGATTATTTTTGCTCATATAATCTTGATCATTATTATATAAAATAAATAAAAAACATGCACTCTCAAAACCATGTCGTAGGATAGCTAAACGCAGGAACTTTAGTAAGCTTATTTGTCTTCATCATCTTCCTAACTCTTTCAACATCTTTCCACATCCCTTTGAGTGCATACACATTAGCTAAGACCACATAAACACCATCGTTCCATGGCTCTAGCTCAACCATATGTTGAGCCACCCACTCAGCCATTTCAACATCACCAAACTTCTCACAACCACCCATCAAACAACCCCAAACCATTACATTAGGACTCATTGGCATCTCTTCCACTACTTTCTTAGCTTCCTTGAGCTGTCCGTCTCGGCTTAGCAGATCAACTATGCAGCCATAGTGTGATAAACCCGGTTCTAGTTCGAATTCTGACTTCATCATTGCGAAATAAGCTTTTCCTTCTTCCACAAGACCTCCATGGACACAAGCGCTAAGAACTCCAACGAATGTGATATTGTTTGGTCTAATACCTAAGTCTCTCATTTGACGGAAACATTCCAACGCCTTTGTTGTTTCACCGTGAGCTGCGTAGCCAGTGATCATAGCTGTCCATGAGACAACGTTTCTAAGTGGCATTTTGTCGAACACTCGACTTGCTAACTCCATAGACCCACATTTTCCATACATATCAATGAGTGAATTCATCATCATAATGTCAGATTTATCTTCTTGTTTAGCTTGTAGAACACATTTATGTAACTGAAGAGCTAAGCTTAAGTTACCTAATCCACCACAAGCTGAAGTAACACTAACCATGGTGTAATCATCAGGCTCAAATCCAATCCTTTTCATCTCCATAAACATTTCCACAGCTTCGTTAGCTTGTGATGCATGATTCAACCCACCTATAATGGCATTCCAAGACCCTAAATTTCTTTCAGGATTTTCATCGAACACTTTACGTGCATTCTCAAATACACCTGCTTTACAATATAAAGTAATGAAACCACTCTCACAAAACTCATCTTGGACCAAACCTAGCTTAACTGCAATGGAATGAATCTGCTTTCCCATTGAAAAGTCATGAATTTGAACAGCAGCTTTGATTATTATTGGAAGAGTGTATCGATCAGGCAAAACATTTGATCTGACCATACCAAGGTAAACATGAACAGCATCGAGAGGAGAATCATGACGTATGTAGGATCGCATAATGTTGTTCCATAAGAAAGGGATCTTATATTGATCCAGGATACAAGAACGGAAGATATCACCATGGATTCTTCGAACACGAGTAAGGCTCGTGCAGTTTGATAACAGAGTAGCTAAGAGTTTGTTTCGATCTTGAGGTGATAAAGATGACAATGATGATGAAATAGAGACAAAATGATTCAAACTGTGAAAAATTGTCAACTGATTCGTTCTCTTCGTAGTTGTAACATGAAGAAGCTTAGAGAAAAAACCAGAGAAGAACATGTGTTTTTTTTTTGGGTTTTGTCCTGATATAAAAATTTAACAAAACTTCTCAAAGCACACAGACGAATTTATCACATTAAAAAGAAATTAAGATAAGCTCAAATTGTATCAAAGATCGAATGTATAGGACTTGGTTCCGAGACACACAACAACATAAAGCAGACTTTTTAACGGCCTCCACGTTCGAAATTGATCTTGGTTCGACCAGAACCACCATGATCATCCCTTGAAGAGCTACCGCCACCACCACTTGCTCTCATAGTTCCTCCAGAACCGATTTTATCTAAAGGCTTCTTACCTTTCTTTAAATCATGCACCCACCGGTCAAGCCCAAAAGGATCTTTTTCCTCTTCTTTCTCAAACTCAACAGGTCGTTCTCTCTTACCCGCCCTCTCGGGAGCACCAGTGAAAGCTTTGTCTGGTTTAAACCTTTCAGTGTTTTTGATCTTATCGAGCTGCTCATCTGCGTTTCCATACATTTCTTCATCTGTATCTTTCTTTGGCTTGTACAATGTCGAAAGAGTTGGTTGTGCAGTGAACAAGCCTTTGTCGTATACATTGTATTGGTCATCAGTGGCGAAACCAGAGTCCATTCCTTTCTCTTGGTTAAAGAGACGTTGGTCATACATAACTTCACCGCCTTTTCCTCCGGTAGATGCCATACCAAGAGCAACTTTCTCACTGATATCGCGATCTCTGTCTCTAGTGATCTTGCTCTTCTTCCCCATAGCAGCATCTTTAGCTTCCAACCTTCTCTCCCTCTCTCTTTCCCTACGACGCTCTTCTCGGATTTTCTCTCTTTGAATCCGTTCTTCCCTTTCCTCTCTACTCTCTTTTGGCCCTTCCCTCTCTCTTTCCCTTTCCCGTTCCCGGTCATAGTTGTCATAATCACCTCTTGGGTCAACACTTTCACTCCTACCCCTGTCAGATGAGACAGGCATACTCGCAGGCCCACCGGTTCGTTCAGAACGAGCTTTTTGAGCAAGAGCTCTTAATTCCTGCTCTTTTCTTTCTTTCTCCTTCATCAGCATCTCTTTTTGCACCTTTGAACGCATTGAAACAGCCTCTCTAGCTTTCTGCTCAGCTACATAGAGAGCTTCTGATAACTTGGCAAAGTTATCATTTATCTGAACGTCTTGTAAGCCTCTACCATCAGCAGCAAGACGTTTATCAAGAGGGATTGTATAACCTTTTGGATTCTTCCAGTTAGAGATGCAAGGAGGGATTTTCCAGTCTTGCTGGTCCTTGACTGTAACAGGCCTGGGTGGTGAATGCATGATAGGAACAGGTGGAGAACCAGAAGCCTTTGGAACTCTCTTGTGCTTGAACTTTGGTGGATCAAGTGGATCTACAGGCATCTCCACCATTCTTATAATCCTCTCTTTAGCACCGGAATTGAATGCTGCAGATTGCTGTGATGGCTTATATTTAATGTACTTGGAATCACTCGATTGCCTCGGTACATTGTTAGGCTGCGCTGCACTCAGTCTCACATTCACAATCTTCTCAATGGCAGCTTTCGTTTCTTCAGCAGTCTCCTGTATCTCCTTCTGTAATTCTTCCTCTTCATCAACAACCGCATCCAAATATCCTTCGTCTTTCAATATCTTTGGAATAATATCCTTATGCTGCGAGTAAACAATCTTTTTCGAGTTCTCATTCTGCCTCACAATAGCATCAAAGACCACATTTCCCTGAGCATCAACAGTAACAGGAAGAGTCTTGGAACCAGGCTTATTGGATTTATTCCTACCCATACCAAGAGGATACTGAGCAACATGAATCTCAGGGAAAGCACCACCATCTCCAAAATCCTCAGGATTCTTCGGACGGAAACCTTGCCTTTTCAAGTAAACAGGTACTAGTTTAAACGTGACACTAGATGGTTTCTCAGCTTCGGATTCATTGAAACGGTTTTTGAACCACGGATCATTAGAATGATCATAAAACGTCGTCGTGGCTGATTTGGCTGCAGGTAAAAGGTCTTTAAGAGAAGTCATAGCAAGAAACAGCTACACACAGTTGCTAGTAACCCTAAATCAAAACTGTCAACTCTCTAAACCTGCAAAAGAGCAATAACAACAGCAAAAAAAACCATCAGAAATATCTCCTCCGTACTTACAACTACAGACTCCAAAATTAATGTTTCATAGCTATAAACTCGATGCAGCAATTAGATCCCAACTAATTTCGATTAAATCCAGAAAAATATGGATTGGATTCTCTACAATAGAACGAAACCAAGTAAGTTTAGCAAACACTAAACTTTTGAGATCTATAGAAACCTAAAAAACAATCAGTGAACGAAACACTAGGGGGAAGCAAATAGCAATGTTCTGTGTAAGAAGATGATCGAAGAAGCTAACCTCAGAGGAAATTAATCAACGGGGAGATCGATGAATCGCTGGGCGATGCGGCTCAGAGCGAAGAACAACCAACAGAGGTGAAGCTCTTCGTATCAGGATTGGTTTAATAAAAATATCCTATATTATTTATTTATACGTAAATGCCTAAGTCCGACAAAAAACGCTTAAACAAAAATTTTAACGTCGCCTGAGAGATTCGAACTCTCGCGGGGAAACCCCATGTACTTAGCAGGCACACGCCTTAACCACTCGGCCAAAGCGACTTAACGATAATAAATTAACTAACACTTTTAATATGTTTATTATAGTTTTATGTTCGTTAAAGTATTTAATATTAACGATAATATATATGACCTAATAACTTTTTTAATCAGTCAACTTTCAAAAGAGAGTTTTAAAGATCGTGTTCGTAGGTGGAACCTTCGTTGACCACGGATCCCAATATAGTTGCCTTTTTCTACGGTATAGTTAAACCGGTGTTGATTGATGCTTTCGTCGAAGCGGTTCACGCAATACTTGGTTAATTTATACATAAACAATGATTGGAAAACGTATATACCTATCATCAGATTTGCTTATGAAAAAATGAAATGTTCAAACATAAAATAACGTGAGTTATAATATAAAGTAGTTATTAAGTCTCCATTGGTGGATTTGATATGCATATGAGTTAGTGCATGCACATGTTAAATAACGGTCAAGCTATTAATGATCTCTGACTAACGTATGCGTGATTAGTCAAAGACTCGTTATATAAGGTTCGGTCACACTATATTATAAAACTATATAAACATACTAGTATAGTAGCATTTGATCAAATCAAGTTTAGTTGATTATATATTAAACTCTGTTGTAATTCCAATAATTAAATAAATCTGAGAGAAATTTTGGGTTTGACTGAAACTTTTTTAAACAAAAGGGATTAAATTCGAAAAATTACGGAAAAAAGGGGCCAAAATTGGAAGAGTCGAAAGGTTCATCCATCGACGTGCCATTTTCGTCGCTGTGGTAATAAAAGCTATAATAGTTATTAAAATACCAAGGTGAACTTGGTGGATACGTCGAGTCAACGTATACAAAGTCGTTCCAAGACTCATTGTAACTCGTTTCAAGACTCGGTAACTCGACTATCTCACTCAGATCTTCCGCAGTTGACGCAGCTTCTTCGCTTGATGGTGACAATGACGAGGAAGATGTAGACGTTGAGTAGCTTGTGGAAGATAAATGCGTCTCCGGAACGATGGTGATTGGATCAGAGACGATGGGGGATGAAGGTAAGTCCATGGCGGCGGCTACGGCTGCAGCGGCTTGAACATCTCTAGGAGAGGATGAAGCTGGACGGGGAAAGTAAGTGGCGAGCTCGGGGAAGTTGAGAAAGGCAGAGGATCCTTTGATAGTGAGAGAAGCAGCGTCGTGTGCACGAGCCGCCATCTCCGGTGTGGAGAAAGTACCAAGCCAGATACGGTTCTTCTTGCGAGGCTCCCGGANCGGGTCGGGTCTAACACGTTTCTTGTTAGTTCGATGGGAGTCATCATGATAATGATGATCCTCGTCCTCCTCTACCGGTGACGATCGTTTAACGGAGGTTATGGATGACTCGGTCATTGATACGTAGGGTTGACTCAGTGAGTGTGAGGAGAGTACGTAAGTAGGGTTTATATAATGACAAGAGACATAGAGAGAGTTGAAGTATTGAAGTTAGTTAGAAAAGGACAGTGGATCGCTTACTTATTACGATGACAGCCAGGTGTGTTCACATTATAAATTCACACGTAAAATATATTATATTTTATATAATATTTTAAAATGACTCATTTATTTTATGTTATTTAATGCTTATATATATTAACATCTGCCATGTGTTTTTATTTATCTTTTCAATATCGTAAGCATGGTCCATGGACGAACTTTGATTATTGCAATGGCCTAACATTCCCTATTGACTAACAACATTTTTTCTTCTTTTTGTTTGTTGTTAAAATTAACTAAGAAATTATGCAATATAATTACCAAAAAATATAAATATACTAAGAAGGTAAACATTTTTACTGTATATTTTTAACAACGAAAATAAACAAATATAGAAGAAGAAATTAATGTCTTTGGGTGGAACTCGAGTTCCCCAACTGAACTCATTAGGTCGAATCAAGAAACTAGAAAGTGGAACACTTGTCATGTGTTTGGTCTTTTTTAATTCATCATTAATGCTTAGTTTGCTTGCACCTTTAGTAATAAAACTTTATGAACGACAAAGTAAAATATGAATTCTCTAGTCTAGAGCATTGAGTATAATTTACTGTTTGGGTATAAAATAGAAACTAAACGAAGGACTTGAAGAGGAAAAGAGATGATTAAATAGACATACAATGAGTGAATGCTCTTTGGCCCATCTCAGCATGCCATTTCTGATAGTTGTCAAAACCTTTCCCACATGTCCTAATGAGATGGTGCCCACTTAGACCACTAAATTCTCAAACTTTTAACATTATTTTTAGTTTTCTATATTCTCTATATCTCTTCTTTGGCGCAATAATTGTGGATTTGAATTAGAAACCTCTACAAAGAAGTAAATAATCAAAACCTATGGTGTGAGCGGTTCCTAAACCGATGGCCAACAAGTGAGCTCCGAAACCGTTACTACAAGAGTTCGACATTTCACTACTTTATCGGTTGCCACAACTACAGTTGCTATAGACTATAGTTATAACTCGGCAAAACACCTAACTAGAAACCACTTGGTTTTTACACTTTTTGTGTGTGTGTTTGGTCAAACTCTTTTAATCTAGTTGAAAATTCGGCAAGTCCTAACTTTTTTTTGGTCAGTCACCCATAGATTAGTTATGAATTATAATGTAGCTAACTAATTGTTTTAGTTTTCAACTTCAATTTGATGTTGATTTGGGATTATCCATAATTATAAAAAAAGGAAACGAAATAAAAAATTAATTTTATATAATATTTCTTAAAAGATTTTTTTGCTAATATTTCTCATACGTCGAATGATAATGCGACACGTCGGATTAGTTAAAAAACACGTCAGTAAAGAAGGGAAGCTAGAAAAATACTATTAACTCAACCGCCAAAGAAAAAGGGCTGAAGTTTTCCTTTTTATGCTCTTTCTCTTCCACGCGGAACATCAGAAAGATCAAAACTTTGAGATTGATGAGACCATTAAAAAATTATATAAATTCTCGATTTTTGTTAGATTTCGTTTTTGCCCCTTAATTCGGAAACACTGGGACTTTGGGTTCGCTTCTGGATAACGAAATTTGATTTCGCGTCTTTAGTCTCACGTGAGTGCAATCTCTAATTCTCCATCTGTATCGTTTATGGAATCGGCTGTATAGGGTCGTTGATTTAGGGTTTAGCTAAATGGTTTTGTTTGCTAGGTGGATTAGCTTTGATTGTTGTTTTCTAATAACTCTTCTGAGCATTATCTTAGCTTGTTGTTCAATGAACTTGTTCAAAGATTCAATCTTAATCATAACATCTAATTTTGTTGTGTTGTTACTCTCTTAATGCAGGCTTTCAAATCAGAAGACTCAACCACTGCTATTAGCTTGAGAAAGGATCTACATTTAATATCAGTGAGGAATAGAAAAATCAAGTTTTTGAGCTATGATGAGCTGTGGAACAGTTACCACTGGTTTGGTGTAAAGATTGCTTTTTCCTTTGATTGTTTCTAAATGGAGTGGAGGAGAATCCTCTGCTCATTGCTTTTTATTATTTCTGTTGGAGAGTCCTCAAGTAGATTCAGGATCATGTGGACTCCTAACTTTGTTGTTGTTGTTGATTCTGGAGTATCTTTCACTTGGCCAGTCTTAAGTGCCAGTGTATTTGTGGTTGTTGCCATTATCCTCCCTATGTATCTTATCTTTGAGCACTTAGCTGCTTATAATCAACCAGAGGTTTGTTATCACTTCCTAAACACTCGTTCTCTCGCTCATAATGTATGCTATAATTGGGATGTTGCTATAGTTGTTTGATACATTATCTTGATAATATCACTTACATTAGTAAGCATAGTGCTCCCTTTGTTTTGTTACAGGAACAGAAGTTTCTTATTGGACTTATTCTGATGGTCCCTGTTTATGCCGTGGAATCGGTAGGAAGGATTAATAAGTTACTATATATGTTGATCTTATATCTGTAGTGAAATTTCCTTTAAGGTTTATATTTAATGCTCTTTTCTAATCCTTGGTTCTTTATAATTTTTGAGCAGTTTTTGTCTTTGGTGAATTCAGAAGCAGCTTTCAACTGCGAGGTTATTCGGGATTGTTATGAAGCTTTTGCACTCTACTGTTTTGAGAGATATTTGATAGCTTGCCTAGGTATTGCTTGTATATGGTTTTTGGACTCTCAAATGCTTTATTCATTTGAAATATCTTATGAATCTGTTGACTTTTGCAGATGGAGAAGACCGTACAATAGAGTTCATGGAACAGCAAACAGTTATCACTCAGAGCACTCCTCTTCTAGAAGGCACATGTTCTTATGGAGTTGTAGAACATCCCTTTCCAATGAACTGTTTTCTAAAAGATTGGAGTCTTGGTCCTGAGTTTTATCAGTCTGTCAAAATCGGGATCGTTCAATATGTATGTGTTGTCATAAACACCTCTGTATTATAGCCTATGGTGTACATCTGTGCTTCAAATGACAAAAAAATATTCTGATGTAGATGATACTGAAAATGATTTGTGCTCTATTAGCAATGATCCTTGAAGCCTTTGGAGTTTATGGAGAAGGGAAGTTCGCATGGAACTATGGGTAATCTCTTAGTCTCTTCTCTATGTTTATGTGTGTTTGGTCTTTGTTACATCTGATTTGGTAATGAACGTTGTATCATTGTAGATATCCTTATCTGGCTGTAGTGCTCAATTTCAGTCAAACATGGGCATTGTATTGCCTTGTACAGTTCTATGGTGTCATCAAAGATAAGTTAGCACCCATTAAACCACTGGCCAAGTTTCTAACTTTTAAGTCTATTGTATTCCTCACCTGGTGGCAAGGTATTATTGTTGCATTCCTCTTCTCTATGGGACTTTTCAAAGGGTCTTTGGCTAAAGAACTGAAAACGCGAATACAAGACTACATCATCTGTATTGAGGTAATTTTGTTATAGAACTAATTGTTTCTTTAACTATTCACAGTTAAGAGTCTGAAAATGTAAATGTTTATATAGATGGGTATTGCTGCTGTGGTTCATCTTTATGTATTTCCAGCAGCGCCTTATAAGCGTGGGGAAAGATGTGTCCGTAATGTAGCAGTGATGTCAGATTATGCTTCTTTAGATTCACCACTTGATCCAGAAGAAGTTAAAGATAGTGAAAGAACAACTAGAACACGATATGGTAGACATGAAGAGATAGAGAAACGTTTGAATTTTCCACAAAGTGTGCGTGATGTGGTGATTGGGAGTGGTGAAATCGTAAGCAAGCCAGTTTATTTTATTACAAAACCTAACTCACAACTTCCCAGTTATGTTTCATTTTTGTTTTGTTTTGGCTTAGATTGCGGATGACATGAGGTTCACAGTTTCACATGTGGTGGAACCAGTTGAAAGAGGAATAGCAAAAATGAACAGAACATTCCATCAGATATCTGAAAATGTGAAAAGATTTGAGCAGCAGAAGAAAACAACAAAGGATGACTCATATGTGATTCCATTGAATCCATGGACGAAAGAGTTCTCAGAGGTTCATGAAAACCTTGATGAAGGAGGGAGTATGAGTGATAGCGGTTTAGGAAGATCAAAGCGGCATAAACAGTCTAGAGTTTCGAGTTTGTGGACTAGAATGAGAAGATGAAAACTAAAAACAAACAAATGGTTCTTGGAATCTAGCTTCAACAGTTGTGAAGATGCCTTTTTTAAGCCTTGGGAAGACTCATCTTCGTGATGGTATCTAACAAAGAAGTTGTAGATTTAGTGAGATGATCATATGCTACTAACTAGTTTCCTCTTACACTACTCTTATACAACTTTATCAACATGTTAGATATGTATCTCCTAGTTACACTTATTCTTACATAAAAAAGATTAAATATTGTTATGATTACAATCTTATGAAGCATTTCTTGTCATATGTTGTGTTTGTTCTCTATTCTGAATTCTGCTTAAGCTCAAAGTGAAGTCGTTTGTAGAGTTTTTTCTTGTCCGACTCTGTTCTGTAAGAGTTACCAAAGCGGCAAAGCCGAGCTCATCGAGTTTGGGCCAACGACCAACCCAACTGACTGTATTCTTAAGAAAAAATCGTTAATATTGGGCCATGACCAGCCCAAATCACAAGTGGGCCGAAACTTCTTAAATTTTGGTGTTATGTAGGACCAATTAGCCCATTGATACCTCCTTAAATTATTCATCGGAAAAAAAAATTCTGGTTCATCGGAGCATTCTCAGTGAAGAAGAGAGTTGAGGTTGTGAGAGGAGTAATAAAGATGAGAGTAACGTGGAACAAGAACTCTAAGAAACGACGGCGCATAGCTTTATCTAATTTCACAGATCTTCCTTTCGACAAGGCGGGGGAAGAATCTACAGAGACACAATCTCAGCTCCAGTTTAACGAAGATGATGATTTTAGGACAAGTAAACAATCTGCACATCAATTGGAATCGTCGGAGATTGTAAGTAATTATGAGAATCTCGAAGCTAAGAATCTTGCAGATTCTTTTAGAGCTCAAGGAGACAAACTTGCTGAGGTAAACCTAAAGTATTTATAAAAAACCTTACTTGAATTTGAATTCTTTCTGGGTTTAGGATTTGGCAAGTCCAATACTTTGATTGATCTGCTTATAAAAAATAATCTTTTTTCTATACAACTTCTTAGCATTTGAATATCTTCAGGTTCATCATTCATGAGTCTTCTTGAAATGTTATTACCTTTGTTTATGGAACTACTTGTCTCTATGCAAATATTTTTAGTTGAATCCAGTTTTCTAATAGTGAACTTGCTACTATAAAGGAAGGAAAATACCAAGAGGCTTTAGGGAAATGGGAAGCTTCTCTTAACCTTGTGCCCGGAAATGCATTACTACATGAACAGAAAGCACAAGTTTTACTTGAGCTCGGTGATGCATGGAAAGCACTCAAAGCTGCAACACGTAATCCTCTTAAGCCTTTATATATATTGCTAGTTTGATGATTAGTTCACCACGAACGCTCTTAACAGTCTCGTATCGTGATTTTCATTCCTCACAGGAGCTACTGAGATTGATCCATCGTGGGCTGAGGTATTCATACTAAATGGATCTGCTTACTGAGTATACTTGCGCAATTGTTGAAAGCTTTCATTTAGGAAACTGTTTCTTATTTGTATGTCTAAATTTTTCCAGGCGTGGACTACTCTTGGAAGAGCACAACTAAATTTTGGCGAGCCGGATAGTGCTATCAAGAGTTTTGAGAGTGCATTATCAATAAATGTGAGTTATAATATTTGTTCACTTCTTTCATTTCTTTATAGTTCGATAGAGATCTTAAGGATGTGTTAATACCATTCCTCAGGCGGATTCCAGAGAGGCAAAAGATGATCTACAAACTGCAAAACAACTTGTAAAGAAGAGAGAACAGCTTCAGACATCAGGTCAGGACACTGACAGTAAACGTTTTGTGGTTGGAAAGAAGAACATAGAGAGCCAAACTAATGAATCAGAGACTTGTACTAATGTATAGAGAAGAACGTTTTGTTTGTAAAACTAATAATAACAATTAACATCAAAGCAAGATTAATAGTTCATCATCAAGGTAAGGACTTAGCCATTTGTCTTAGAAGAAACTTCTGAATCTTTCCAGTAGAAGTCTTTGGAAGCTCCTCTTGAAAAACCACATTCCTTGGAACCATATACTTTGGTAGCTTCTTCTTACAAAACTCTCTTATCTCTTTCTCAGTCACAGGCTTGTCATGATACTTCAAGCTCACAAATGCACATGGAGTCTCTCCCCAGACCTTATCTGGCTTAGCTACCACAGCTGCTTCTTTAACCACAGGGTTTGTGTACAGAACTGACTCGACTTCTGTGCTACTAATGTTCTCTCCTCCACATATGATCACATCCTTTGACCTATCTTTAACCTCTAAGTAACCATCTGGATGCATCACACCAATGTCTCCAGTGTAGAACCAACCATCTTCTCTCATGCTCATTGCAGTTCCTTCTGGGTCCTTATAGTACCCTAACATGACCTGACCACCTCTGAAGACTATCTCACCCACAGTTACTCCATCATGCTTTACACTCTTCCTGGTTTCGGGGTCTCTCACCTCGGCTTCCGCGAACATAGCAGTTCTAATTCCTTGCCTTGACTTAAGCTTAGCTCTTTCGTTTGGTTCGAGACAATCCCACTCAGGCTTCCATGCACACGAGACAACAAGACCACCAGTTTCAGTCAGACCATAACCATGACCAACGTCAAAACCAAGACTCTCAGCCTCAAAGATGACTGTAGCTGGTGGTGGAGCTCCAGCGGTCATAACCCTGACTGGACTCTTCAGCTGTTTCCTAGCCGGGTGATTAGTCAACATGCTGAGAACAGTAGGCGCAGCACACATATGAGTCACTTGATGCTTGTTAATCAAGTCAAAAATAGTCAACGCGTCAACTCTTCGAACACATATGTTTGTAGCCCCCACAGCAGCTGTGGCCCACGTATAACCCCAACCATTGGCATGAAATATTGGTAAGGTCCATAAGTAAACCGGTCGGTTAGGCAAAAACCAATCCAGCAAAGCGTTAACCGTGCTCATAAAAACTGACCTATGGCTATGCACCACTCCTTTAGGAGACGAAGTAGTTCCTGAAGTGTAGTTTAAGACCATTGGATCTCTCTCGCTTTTAGGACGTATCCACTTAAACCTTGAGTCACCTCTCTCCATAACCCCTTCATACGTGTCAATAAAATCCACGTCAGATGATGACGTGTCATTTTCATCGTTGAGTATGACAAGATGAGGTCGATCATTCTTAGGTAAGAACGATACAGCTTCAAGAACTAGAGATCTTGAATGGTGGTCAACGAAAACGAGTTTAGATTCGCTATGACGTAGAAGAACATAAAGTGCGTTAGCATCTAAACGTGGGTTGATGTTGTTGAGGACTGCACCGGACATTGGAACCGCGAACTGAAGTTCATAGACGGAAGGGATGTTGGGACCTATAACAGAGACAACTTGGCCATGGTTGATTCTAAGGGAAGATGAAGAGAGAGTTGAAGCGATGCGGAGACATCGGGAATGAGTTTCAG
>KE159179.1:153141-190549 GCA_000411055.1 Leavenworthia alabamica | reverse complement strand
TGATGTGCCATATGTGGTATACACTGATGCATCCATCACCGGTTTGGGATGTGTTCTGATGCAAAAGGGCAAGGTGATCACATATGCTTCACGGCAACTAAGGAAACATGAAGGAAATTACCCGACTCATGACTTGGAGATGGCTGCGGTTGTATTTGCATTGAAAATTTGGCGATCATACTTGTATGGAGCCAAGGTGAAAATCTTCACCGATCACAAGATTTTAAAATACATTTTCACCCAGTCAGAGTTGAATATGAGGCAAAAGCGATGGATGGAGCTTGTGGCTTACTATGACTTGGATATTTCCTATCATCCATGCAAAGCCAATCATGTCACTGATGCTCTAAGTCGAAGGCGGTTTGAGATCTCGATAAAAAAGAACCAGAAGGAACTGATAAACATGATCGAGAATTTGCGGTTGAATGTTTTATCCACAAATGTGGAACCTTTGGGTTTGGTAGCGGCTAATCAAGCGGATCTGTTAACCCGGATTCGAATTTCTCAAGGGAAGGATGAGAATTTGGTAAATGTTGCTCGGAATGATAAAACGGAGTATGAGATTTCAAACAATGGGACGATCATTGTCAATGGGCGTGTGAGTGTTCCCAATGATAAAGAATTAAAGGATGAAATTCTTAAGGAGGCACATAAGTCCAAATTTTCTATTCACCCAGGAATGAATAAAATGTATCGGTATTTGAAGAGATATTACCATTGGGTCGGTATGAAAAGGGATGTGGCTAAGTGGATTGCAAAGTTTCACACTTGTCAGCAAATCAAGGCGGAACACCAGAATCTGAACTTACCGATACCGGAATGGAAATGGGATCATGTGACAATGGATTTTGTGACAGGGTTGCCTAGAGGAAGTTCTAGAAGAAATGCGATTTGGGTGGTCGTGGATAGACTAACCAAGTCAGCACATTTCCTAGCAATCTCGGACACGGAAGGGGCAGAAGAGATAGCGGTACGGTACATCAATGAGATTGTTCAGTTACATGGAGTGCATGTGAGTATTGTCTCTGATAGAGATACATGTTTCACTTCTCACTTCTGGAAGGCTTTTCAAAAAGCTTTAGGAACGAGAGTGAATATGAGCACAGCCTACCATCCACAAACTGATGGACAATCTAAAGAACAATCCAAACACTTGAAGATATGTTGCGAGCATGTGTTCTGGATTGGGGTGGAAACTAAGAGAGATATTTGAAGTTGGCTGAGTTCGCTTATAACAATAGTTATCATAAAAGTATCGGCATGTCGCCTTATGAAACCTTATACATGCATCCATGTAGAACTCCACTGTGTTGGAAACAAGTCGGGGAAAGAAGTATATTAGGTCCGGATGTGGTGGATGAAACCACGGAGAAAATTAAGTTTCTCAAGGATAAATTGTTGGAAGCTCAAGTTCGACAGAAAAACTATGCGGATAAGAATAGGAAGGATGTGAAGTTTGAGGTGAGAGATTTTGTATATCTGAAGGCAGTGACATATAAGGGGAAAGGGCGATTCACTAAGAGGAAAAAGTTAAGTCCGAGATACATTGGACCCTATGAAGTATTGGAGAAAATGGGAGAAGTTGCTTATAAGTTACGGTTGCCCCAAAGACTTGAAGGTTTTCACCCGGTGTTTCACGTATCACAACTCAAGAAATGTCTAAGTGATCGTGATCAGGTTTTGAAGGAACCCCCATCAAACTTAAGGAAAAACTTAACAATTGAAACTAAACCAGTGGCAATAAGTGATCATATGGAAAAAGGAACTAGGGGGAAGAAGATCCAAATGATCAAAGTACTCTGTGATTGCAATGGAAGTATGGAAGCCACTTGGGAAACCGAGAATAGGATGAGAGCTGATTTTCCGGAATGGTTTCAAGAAATGAACAAGAATCATTCAATCCAGGATTCGAGGGCGAATCCTATTCAAGTGGGGGAGACTTAGAGCATCCCTGATCCTCTATAGAATCAATGCGGGAAACGGCCGAGGGAACTATAAGAAAGACTCGGCCAAATACCAGGAAAGTATAGTAGATTATACTATGTCCCGAAGAAAGAACAAGAAGGTGGAAGGAAATAATGAAAACATTGGGTATCAAGCTGGAAACTTAAGTTAACCAGCTAAACATAGCTTGGCGAAAATGGTATCAAGGCACAATCCAAAGAAATTGGTTCTATGTAGCTCATGTACGAATTAAGTTAGTAAACACTCAGCTGGAATAGCTACTGGGAAGCTCGAGGTAGCTATAGTAGCTACTGGGAAACTCGAGCTAGNCTAAACCAGTGGCAATAAGTGATCATATGGAAAAAGGAACTAGGGGGAAGAAGATCCAAATGATCAAAGTACTCTGTGATTGCAATGGAAGTATGGAAGCCACTTGGGAAACCGAGAATAGGATGAGAGCTGATTTTCCGGAATGGTTTCAAGAAATGAACAAGAATCATTCAATCCAGGATTCGAGGGCGAATCCTATTCAAGTGGGGGAGACTTAGAGCATCCCTGATCCTCTATAGAATCAATGCGGGAAACGGCCGAGGGAACTATAAGAAAGACTCGGCCAAATACCAGGAAAGTATAGTAGATTATACTATGTCCCGAAGAAAGAACAAGAAGGTGGAAGGAAATAATGAAAACATTGGGTATCAAGCTGGAAACTTAAGTTAACCAGCTAAACATAGCTTGGCGAAAATGGTATCAAGGCACAATCCAAAGAAATTGGTTCTATGTAGCTCATGTACGAATTAAGTTAGTAAACACTCAGCTGGAATAGCTACTGGGAAGCTCGAGGTAGCTATAGTAGCTACTGGGAAACTCGAGCTAGCTGAGACAGCTACTATGAAGCTCCGGCTAAGTGAAGGTAGCTGGGCTAGCTTAAGTGACCAGTAGTCAGCTGAGCTACTAAGGCAGTTACCGAGCGTGGCCGAGGGAAGGCACCAGCGAAAGGATGTGAATCCCACGGACGCCTCCCTTGGATCCTTGGCAACCATTCGGCCTCATATGCGGAACTATAAATAAAGGCTTCTGGTTCTCGCTGAAAAACAACAAAAACACGATAAAAACTCAGAGAAATCTCGGTAAAAACATCTAAGAGAAGAACATTAAATCTGATCAGGGAAACAGGCAAAAGGATCAGAAATTATCCAAGTATTAAGGTAAGTACGATCTAGGCTGTGTGCTTGGACTCGTACTCTGCCTGAATTATTAAACAAGTATTTTCATGGTTTATGGGTTGGGAAATTTTCGTGCATATTATTCATAAATCTGCATATGCACGCCTAACATATGTCGAAACAGTATGGATACTCATACTTGATGATTTCAGGAAAAGATGGTGATCATGGCAAAGATATTGCTTAGGCGTGATGGATTCAGGACCGGAGATCTGGGTGGTGATATATGGGTAGTGTTAGGATCGTTTACTTATGTAATAGCTTATATGCAAATTCTCGTAATGTAACGAATTATTGATAAATTAATAAAGATATCCATTTGTTCTGATAAATCTCTATTCATAGTGTAAATTCTAACTAATGAATCTCAGAATCGAAATCTCAAGAGAATTACACTAAGAGTAGGGTTAAAAACATACTTGGGGATGTGGGATTTTGCTCGGACGTGGGATGTCTGGGCTGGGTCCTTACAAATCTCCAATAGGACCAAGAAGAGTCAAAACAATTAACGAGTTGTTGCAACAGATGAGTCAAGTCGAAGAGATGACACAAATACATGAGATGTGTTTGTTAATGGTTGAGGAACCACATGCATTTGATAAAGCCATAAAAGAAAAGGTATGGAGAGAAGCCATGGACGAAGAGATCCGAATGATAGAGAAGAATCAAATATGGCGGTTGGTAGAAAAACCATAAGATAAAAATATCATAAGTGTCAAGTGGTTTTGAAGACAAATGCAAATGGAGATCCTATTAAGCACAAGGCCAGACTTGTTGCTAATAGATTTACACAAGAGTATGGAGTAGATTATCTTGAAACGTTTGCTCCGGTTTCAAGATATAATACAATTATAATCTTATTGGTGGTTGCAGCTCAAAAAAAGTGGAAACTCTTTCAAATAGATGTGAAGTCAGTATTTTTGAATGGAGAGTTAGAAGAAGAGATCTATGTTGAACAACCACCAGGATTCATACGAAAAAGAGAAGAAGATAAGGTTCTAAAATTACAAAAAGCGCTATATGGCTTGAAATAAGCGCCTAGAGCATGGTATGAGCGTATTGATGGCTACTTTGTAGATAAAGGATTTAAGAGCAGCATCAATGACGCTGCTCTGTATGTGTTGGGAACAGAAAAAAATATGTTGGTAATCAGTCTATATGTAGATGATATCATAATTACTGGAAGCAACTTGAACTTAATCAACAAATTTAAAGAAGATATGAAGAGGGAGTTTGAGATGACTGATATTGGAAAGTTGAATTTTTTTCTTAGAATGGAGATAGTCCAAGATAAAGATGGAGTGTTTCTCTCTTAAGAAAAGTATGCAAACAAGCTTTAGAGAAAGTTTAGAATGAAGGCGTGTAAGTGTTTGTCAACACCTCTTACACCACACAACAAAAGCTTTAAGAGGAGATGATGAGAAATTCAAGGAAGAGACAAAGTACATAAGCATAGTTGGAGGACTTCTATACTTGTGTGCTTCAAGACCAGATCTAATGTATGCAAGTTCATACTTGTCTAGATACATGGCAACACCACTCAACAAACATTATCAAGAGGCTAAGAGGGTACTGTGTTACATCAGAGGAACAACCAAGTTTGGAGTCCAGTTCAAAAGTGTAGAAGATCCTGAACTCATTGGATATTCGGATAGTGATTAGGCTGGTTCAGTTGAAGACAAGAAGAGCACATCCGGCTATGTGTTCACATTGGGATCAGCTGTCTTTTGTTGGAATTCAAGCAAGCAAAAGACTGTGGCACAATCTACAGTCGAGGCAGAATACATTGCAGTATGTTCAGCAGCAAATCAAGCCATTTGGTTACAAAGGTTAGTGAATGAAGTTGGGTTCAAAACTGAAGAAGGAGTGAAGATATATTGTGACAACAAATCAGCCATAGCCATTGGTAAGAACCCAGTTCAACATAGGCGAACTAAGCACATTAATATCAAATATCATTTTGTGCGTGAAGCTGAGCAAAAAAAATTTATTAAGCTTGAGTATTGTCCAGGAGAAATAGAATTTGCGGACTTACAAACAAAACCCTTAACCATAGCAAGGTTTGAAGATTTGCGTGCAAGCATGGGTGTGCAGGAAAAACTTAATTAAGAGGGGTGTTGGAGTTAATTATGTTTATATTAAGTATTAGATTGTGATATATAATATAGTATAAAAGTTGTCGTGTTGGAACATATTCGGAAGTGTTTCCACAAGACAGTTATCTGACAATTATGTTTGAAAAGTTGTATTAGTTTGTGACACCTCTTCATTTATATATTTTCATGTATTATATATACACTCGTGATAATGAATAAAATATGTGTGTTTTCGTAAAATCTATTGTTTATAATAAAAGATCAAAATCAAAAGATTTATAAAGAGAAAAACATAAATAACAGATGAATACAAAATAAAATCTATTTGTCGTTTAGTCTTGTATTTAAACAACTTTAAAAATGAAAAATCTTACGAATCTAGGTTCAGATCTAGATCTAGACAACCCATCAATGATCAAACACACACACTCTAGTTACAATTATGTGTAAATATAATAAATGTTTCCTTTCGTTGTTTGTTTATTTTTTTTTTTTTTCGACGTTGTTTGTCTTTTTATTCGGTAAATATTGTATATTCCAAAAATATTATATGATTTTGCGTTATTTTCTGAAACACATGCTTTCATCTTCTCAATCGCACGTTCCCTTAGCACTGTCACTCACACACATTTTCGAGGATTATTGCTCAAAAGGAAGCATATACAATTACATATTTTACAGAACAAATTGCTTTAATAATCGACCACACATGTCTCCATAGTTTTGTGTATGGTTATAATATTGTCTTCAAGATCCTTCTAAAGATAACCTCACTGTCCATTCCCAAAAAGCCCTTTAAAACCTCTTATTTTATTCCCCTTTCATTTCTTTACATTTTGGTTCACATTTTTGAACTTTTATGATATGACCTGATTTTTTATAAACAAGTATTTCTCTTTTAGTTGTTGATATCAAATGATTCATACACATAATGGTCATACCCATTATACATGCACATTAATATTAGGTCCCAATGAAAAGCCCTACATTGGAATAGATGTGACTGATGTGAATTAGGCATATGCTTTCTGACCAAATTAGATGCCTCTTTTAAGGCCAACTTCTCAAAGACTTGTCCTTATTGAGCTGACATGACTACACAAAGCTTTATTTCATAACCACACACAAAAATCACTTAAAAGAGTCAAGAGTGACAACACAAAATTATTATCACATTTTGTTTTATTTCTAACAAAAGTCTTATTTCCATTCATAAGTAGATACATTACACCACAAACCAAACACACTAATCTCATGTAACCATAGACTCAAACTAAGACATAGCTTACTAATTATTACCATCAAGCTACTAAACTTAGAAACTTCTCCTCTCTAACAATCATCACCCTTAAAGATGGTAACTTTTATTTATGAGCATTCACCAACTTTTTCCATTAAAGCAACCTTAAGCTGATCTTGAGTAAAAAACTGATTCCCCATTTTCACAGTAGCTTGTTGGATCATAAGATCATTCACTACGGAGAAACTCGCATGATTCACTTCCAAATCCAATTCCTTAAGTGCTTCCATGAATTTAGCACCAGGATGATTCCTCTTACTGCATTGAACCCTTATCATCACATCCCAACCAATGATCTTCACATCGATCTCCAACTCAATCAACACACTCGGTTCTTGATTCGAACATTTTTTATCTTTAACCGAACTTTTCCCATTTGTAGCCTCTTTGGTCATCCCATTAATCTGCTTCTGCAACTCTTCTTTATCAGCTTCAAACTTTTGCAACTTAGATTTAAGCTCATTGATATATGAAATTGCATCTCCTAAAAGAGAAGCTTTATCCATCTTAGATACATTAGGAACCACAGCTCTTAAAGAGTAAAACTTTTGATTCAACTTCTCTCTTCTCTGTCTCTCTGCTTCTACATGATTCAATGGCTCTTCTCTTCCATTAGCTGGTTTTCTCCCTCGTTTTCTTGGTTTCTTCTCCGGTACAACCACAATTCTATTACTCTCTGATTCCTTAACCACTGAAGCTTCAATATCAGAGGTGAAAGACAACATCGCATCTTCATTGTTTGAAACAGGAGATCTCTTCTTGTTACTTTCTTCTTCTTCTTCCATAAACCGGCTTTGACCAGATAAACCATTCTCAATCCCATTCTTCACCATTTCAATTTGGGGTTTAGGGTTTTCCACAGAGCTCACATTACAAAGCTTTTGAGAATCAGAATTACAAGTTGAGTTATTACCAGTATTCAAAGCCGATATTACAAGATCCGATTCGATTACAGTATCATTAGGTTCACTAATCCACAAACCCGGATCATTCTCTCCTTGATCCGGATTCAAATTAGACGCCCAAGAACCACCGTTGTTAAAATTGAAAAAAGTATTAACTTTATCAACAAGATCTGAACTTTGATGTATAACCGCCGATGAACCAAGCTCAACGACGCCGTTTTCAGATGGTATACACACCATGGTCTCTAGCCCATAAATCTGACCTTGACGAGCTCTCTCACAACTCGATCCAGCTAATGCATTTGAACCAGAGAGCCAAATCGGTTCTAAATTCGAAAAAGCTTGACCAGGTAAACCAATACCATTAACGAAGCTTTGTGTCATTGAAACTAAGAAGAACCATTCAGTATCTGTAACTTCTTCATCTCCAGCTTCATCAGATCCACCATTATTAACTGTCCCTCCAACTCCAACGCCAGAGATTAAAGCATTGAGTTCTCTAATCACTCTCTTACGATGTTCTTGCTCAGCTGGATTTGAATTCTTCTTCTTTGGTTTCTGATCTTCTCCTTTGTAATAACCATCTCCCCAACCTAACAACGCCGTGTTGTTGTTGTTGTTACTTCCACCTCCGATAACACAGTCTCCGGCGAAATCGTAAGATAATTGCCAGAACACAGCGTAAGTCCAGTTCTCGTTTGCTCCTTCGATTAAAGCTTGGAGTCGTTGTTGAAGAGAATCTTCATTGACCTGAGATTGTGCCTGAGGAGGAGGAGGGAAAAGTGAAGAATGATCGGAGCTGATGAAAGCTTCCACTTCCATTACCGATGTATCATCTTCAGTTGACCAGGGATTTGTAGCGTCTGTTGATTGGTTGAGATGGTAATCGGATGATTGAATATTCGGCGGAGACATTAGCTTTCTCCGATTTTTTTTCAGGTGAGAGACAGAACAGAGAGATAAAGTATACTTCTTTTAGCTTGCTGGTTTCTTAATATATTTATATTTAAATTTTTTTATTAGACTGTAAATTACTCTTTTTTTTTTACATCAAATTAGTAGAGCTGAGCTTATCTGAATTATAATTTGAGTTAGACCACTTAAAATTTTGTTTCAACCATCTTTTTACTTTTAACATTTTCATAAAACAAAAAAAAATAGAAATAATTATTATTAAGTTAATTTTTTTTTAACTTAAAAGGCAATACAATATATTATTAAGTACAAGACAGAACTAATAAAATATACATAACTTAATTAGTAAAATATACTAAATTCAAAAGAAATAAAACTTTAAATCACTAAAGACTATACTAAAATTATGTTAAAAACTTCTGCAAAAGTTTTATTAATGTTAAAAACTTAAAACTAAGAGTTTACAGAAAATATAAAAAATTATTTATATAATACAAAAGATAAATTTTAGGCACATCATGCTCTAAAGTCTAAACATTTCAGTTTTATTGGATAGTTCTCGCTCTCATTGGTCCACGTGGATTCCACATCGGCTTTCACTTATCTCCCTTCTTCAACACAAATTCTCTGATTCATTTAATGAGTACAATTAAAAAAACTTCATTGCTAATATTCAACTCTCCAATAAAACGCCTTTCACAGTAAATGGTTTTATTCTTAAGGTCAAATTTGGATATTTCATAAATTAAGTATAAAATACAGGTGAATGAGATATGAAAACTGAAAAAAAAATATAAATTTAAGTTATTCATTTTTATGTATAATAGTATATATGTTTTCTTTTTCTAAAAGATCTTTTGAAAATGCTATGAGTGGAATTTGTTTCATTACATTAGACGTAATTAGCTAGAAGGATATTATATAACCACCATATCTTATCTTACTAAATAAATAACCATGTTTATCAGAATTATGTTATATTCCATTTTTTTGTCTCTATAAGTTTCTTAACTTTTTGTGTGGAGTACTTTACATGTTCGGTTTTAAAGGTATCGAACTCATTTATCTATGTTGCTGGTTTCTCCACTCCTACTAGTTTGGATTGGTCGTGTCTTTAAAATAATAAACAAATATTCGGTTTACTGAGTTGATGAAAATTCCAATATAAAGTTTCTCAGTTTCAGCTTTAAATGATTTTTTCATATGCTGAGAGAAATGATTTTTATAAATTTATTTTATATTAAAGTAAATAAATCTTCTTATTTGAATTTTATAATTAGTGTTTTGGGGTTGAATGAGAAAGAACAAAAAAAAATCTATTGAAAATTACTGAAAGAGAATTGGATCAAATTTGTAATAGGTGAAAAAGGAACATTATCCAGCAATATCGTCATTTTATATATTAAACGTCATAATTAAGAAAATATCAAAAATGAAAATGATTTTTCCTTTTAAAATAATTATGTTGTCTCCCTCACTATTGGTGTCTGGGTCAATGCCTGCTTTTCTTGTGACTAATCCATACATCATTCAATTATTGCAAGCAAATATTAATTTATTTCTTTAGAAAAATTTAACTAATATATTTAATATTTAATATCGAGTGTACATGGTTGGTTGACAGGATCATATAAACAATACAGGCAAAAATTTAATATAAAATAAATGAGTTGTTAGATTAATTGGTCCTCGGCAACCAATAAATTAGCTGCGTTTTATAAAAAGTATATAACAAAGAAATATAAGTTTTATACTCAAAACTTATAAAGTAGACAGTAAAAAGTTAAACATATAATTTCTTTTAAGCATATGCATCGTTGTCGGACACAACTTTTTGCATGATAAAAGAAATAAAATAAAAGACATGGATGATTTGGAAATCAAAGGTGAAAGAGACAGGAGAGCATAAAGGCAAATAAAGGACACTCATTAAAAATTTTACTTTTTTTCTCAAATGAATAGTGAAAGTTAGACGACCTCACAATCACAAAATATCAAATTATTGTCGAATCTCTTGTTTTATTGGACAATATTCATGTATGCTTTGTTTTTTGGTGAGAGCCAAATGCCCAAAAATGTCGGTTTCTATGTGCATTTCCGACGAAACCACAGTGTCTCTGTTGTACAGTACTAGTAACATTTTTGAATCGTAACACGAAACAATTTCATCTGGGTTTTCATTGAGTTGGGCCTCTACATTTCGGCTCATTAGTAAAACTGGGCCGCCTACGTTTTAATTGAAACTATTTTAAGACTGAAGAGTCAAGATTTGTTTGGTCATTTAAAGGTTTGATTCGAAAGACATTAACTGCAATAGAAACCGACTTGCCTAATAACTATAGGGGTTAATGGATGTTTATTTAAAGTAACAATTAAATGTCAGCTTTTATTAGTTACAGTTACAAAAAAAAAAAATTAATCAAGTAGGTCTTATAGTACTAGTACTCTTACATTGGAGAAACTAAAATTAAATTAACGTTATCATTTGCCAAAAAAAAAAAAAAAAACGTTATCAATTTGTGTTTTGGCTTTTGTTTAGAAAACATGTCTTTATTAAAAAATCAGTATGATCAGTGTGACACAACAAGAATAGCTAAACATTGAACATAAAATGTGTGTGTGAGACATATTTTATGGATAGTTAAAATCAAAAGTACGGAAAGGAAAAAAAAATAAAGGCTTTAATTTGAAATCTAGTATCGTTGTTCATTTCATCTTGAGAATTCTTAATTTATTATACTTTTCAGGTAATAAAACTATATGATAATGTAACACATTTAACAATTTAATATGTTGGTAACTAATCTTTGAATTGTGGTTAAAGAAAAGGGAACAAGCGCGTAAGGTCAGTTACCCACCATGTTGCTTCGGATACGGAGATACGCACTACGTGTCGTTTCTAAACAATACCATTTCCGTATTTTATAGGCGTTTTAAGGGTACTATTGTCATTCTAGTCAGATTATAGGCAAAAAAATAAAAATAAATCTTCAAAATTCATCGAAGAGCTGATCCATTGTCATTTCTTCAGAGAAATCTGTAAATTTCTTCAATTTCGTCTACACAATGGCTTCTGCTGACAATCTTACGGACAAAAATGTGGTTTTCAGAAAACTCAAATCTAAATCTGAAAATAAGGTATTGAATTTTTCTCCTGAATTCTTTTAAAATTTAATTGTGTGATTATAGATCTGAGAGGTGTTTGAGACTAGATCTTCGATTTTGAAAAATGTTTGTGTGTTTATATAATAAGCTATTGGATTGTTTAGGTCTGCTTTGATTGTAGTGCGAAGAATCCGACTTGGGCATCGGTTACATATGGGATTTTTCTCTGTATCGATTGTTCAGCTACTCATCGTAATCTCGGTGTTCATATCAGTTTCGTCAGGTAAATTTTTGAAAATTTGAGGTTCAATTCTGCATCTGATTCGATTCTTCTTCATTAATTCGATCTCATTGTTGATTTATTTTGGCTAAGGTTTAAAGCTTTGAGTTCTTAAGAATGTAGCATTAGTGTGATTCAACAATATGATTATGTTATATCTTCTTCGTGTTTTTTGTATTTCTCTGGTTTGGTATTAGATCAACGAATTTAGATTCATGGAGCTCTGAGCAGCTAAGGACAATGATGTTTGGTGGAAACAATCGAGCTCAGGTGTTCTTTAAGCAACATGGATGGACTGATGGTGGCAAAATAGAGGCTAAGTATACTTCAAGAGCTGCTGATTTGTATAGGCAGATTCTTGCTAAAGAAGTTGCTAAAGCCATTGCTGAAGAAACTAATTCTGGTCTACCCTCATCTCCTGTTGCTGTTTCTCCAATATCATCTGATGTGGTTTCTTCGCCTCCTAAACCTGAAGCTATAAGTGCTACTTCTTCGCCTAAAGCTTCTAATACAGTTGTGCCTAGTACGTTTAAGAAACCTATAGGTGCTAAAAGGACTGGAAAAACTGGAGGTCTTGGTGCAAAAAAGCTTACTAATAAGGTTAGTCTTGGTTTGTGTTTCAATCTTTGACTTTTATTTTGTTGTTGAGATTATAAAAGATTGTGTTGGGTAAAATGTAGACAAAGGAGAATCTGTATGAGCAGAAACCGGAAGAAGTTGCACCGGTTGTTCCTGCTGTTTCTTCAACTAATAATGGAGGAAGTAAATCACCAGCTGGTTCATCATTTACCTCTCGGTTTGAGTACAATGATGACTTTCAATCTGGTGGTGGACAAAACAATGGTGGTACACAAGTGCTTAACCATGTTGCTCCACCAAAATCATCAAGCTTCTTTTCGGATTTCGAAATGGACAATTCTTTCCCCAAGAAATCAAGCTCCATCTCGTCAAAATCTCAGGTTAAAGCCTATGATAGTTCTCAAACTAAATTAGTAAATCTGTATTCCAACCTTGTGCTTAACCATTTCTTTTTCCTAATAGGTTGAAGAATCGGATGAAGCAAGAAAGAAGTTCACAAACGCAAAGTCCATTTCTTCTGCTCAGTACTTTGGTGATCAAAACAAAAACACTGATCTTGAGTCAAAAGCTACTCTTCAGAAATTTTCGGTAAGTTACAACATTCCACACAATTTCAAACAACATATCTGATACTTTGATTCTAATGCCATTGTTGGAAATCACAGGGCTCAACATCTATCTCCAGCGCTGATTTTTACGGCAATAACAAAGATAATTCCGATATTGATATAACTGCTAGTGATCTCATTAACAGACTCTCTTTTCAGGTAAAAGATCTCATTCTCCTGAATCTCTGCTTCTTCTTTTTCAGATAATTAATTAACCTGTTGATGTGAATGAATGAATGTTTGATCAGGCGCAACAAGATCTCTCGTCGCTGGTGAACATAGCAGGCGAAACGAAGAAGAAGCTTGGAACTTTTGCTTCTGGTATCTTCAGTGATCTTCAAGACAGAATGCTGTAAGAAGAACACAGGCTATCTCATGTTTCTCTGTTTTTTTATAGAACTTTTTTTTGGAAATATTGAGACTGTTGCTTTTGTTGTTATCTCAAATCTATATGGATTATTATATTGGATATGTCATAGATTTTATCAATCTGTTTTTGTTGCAGAAAAAAAAAGATTTAATTGTGATGATACAATGTGTTTAATTCGAATGTTTTTTTGTTTTGGTTAAAATGTGTTTTCGAATGTTAATCCATAGAATAATATAATGACTGGCTATATTGAAAATAATATGTTCATGATTCTCTGAACATGTACAAAGTAAAATAAAAATACTTCTTACTTTGTAATATATTTTTTCTATTATGTCAGATTCTTTTGTTTTAACTTTTAAGATATCTTACCAAATAGTTAAAATTTCATGGTTGACTAAGCAATTATTATTCTATTACGTAAAATTGTTTTACTTTTTTGTCAGTCATCATTCTTATCCTCCAAAAAATGTTGAATTGAAATATACTATTATTTCACATATATTACCATATTCTTTAATTAATTATGGTTGACTGAGTTTGTAATAAAATATATTAAAAATAAAAGAGTCAAAATCTAAAGTAGACCACCGACCTCAAAAAAACTACCGTATCTGGAAGCATCTCTCTCTACTCTCTATCTAAGATTACACTTTACAGTTTTACGCATAATTTCAATTTTTTTTGGGGATTAAAAACCCTAAAAAACATGGCGATTCGATTTTCCCTCGCAATTAAAATCATCACCTAGTCTCCTTCTTCTCACGTTCCTTCCAAAATTCGCTTCCGATCATCCTTCAAATCCCTAATCTTCACCGGAATTCCAATTCTCCCACCGGAAAATCGAGTTTTCACCTCCTATCGACGAAACCCTATTTTTTATTCACAAATCGAACTGTATCACGATGGAAATTGCTGATTCCGTTGTATCTTCATCAATTGAAGCCAATGATGATCACGATTCTCCAATCTCAGATGGGTTTTCTACTTCTTCCTCAGATGACACCTTATCCGTTGATTTGAAAGACAATGAGTGTAACAATGATACTCATGTTAATTCAGAGTCTCAAATTCTGCCATTAAATAACACTGAAAGCAATAACAATGCTGTTAACGATATCGATGACCAAATCTGGGACGCTTGCTCGCCTGAGCTCGTAGAGAATCATCATCGATGGAGTCCTAATGTTTCACCTGGCTATGGAAGTGATAATGATAACTCTAGAATGGAATGTAGCCAACCCTTATCCTTGGAATTTAAACAAGAAAAACCTCTGAAGATTGATGAGGAGGAGGAGCCCATCACTGGTGTTGTATGTTTTGATTTTTTTTTAATTTTCATTTGGGTTTCATTGTTTTTGATCTTTTGACATTTTTTTCTCTTAGGGTGCTGGAATTTGGAATTTGGGCAACACTTGTTTCCTTAATTCAGTGTTGCAATGCTTCACTCACACTGTTCCTCTTATTGAGAGCCTTCGTTATTACAAGTATCGGATTCCTTGTAACTGTAAGACTCTCTTAATGTAGATTTTTTTTTATTGTTATTATTGTTTATGTTTCCTTGTTATTACGTTATCCTTTGATTTTGTAGGTGGGAATGAGTTCTTCTGTGTTATTGCGGCTCTTCGACATCATATTGAGTCTGCATTGATACCTTTGAGATATCCATTGGCTCCACATTATTTTCTTAACAATCTCCATTGTATCCTTTATACAACTTTTCTGAATATATTGGTTTGGCTGCATAGGTTTGCTTTTGGGATTCTCTGTTTTTGTCTCTTAAGAGAAATTGATTTGTATCCTTAAGCTATAGCACAGATTTTTCGGCTGACTTCCAGCGTTATCAACAAGAAGATGCCCATGAGTTTCTGCAGGCATTTTTAGATAAGTTAGAAAGATGTTGTTTGGATCGTAGAAGTTATCATGGTTATATGTCTTCTCAAGATAATAACTTTGTTGAGCATGTCTTTGGTGGTCGTCTCGTTAGTGGGGTAAGAAGTTAATTCTCAAACTTATATACATTTGGTCAAATGTCAAAGTTGTTTTCCATATGTGTTACAATTTGATTATGGTAAATATGTGTGCATCTTTCTTCTTTCAGCTTCGTTGCTGCAACTGCAACTCTGTTTCTGAGACTTTTGAAAAGTCTGTTGGGTTCAGTTTGGAAATTGAACATGTGGATACTCTTTCGAGTGCACTAGAATCCTTTACTAGTGTAGAAAAACTTGACGAGCAGCTGACCTGTGATAATTGTGAGGAAAAAGTCTCAAAGGAGAAGCAACTTTTGCTTGATAAGCTACCATTGGTTGCCACATTCCATCTGAAGAGATTCAAGAATAATGGAGTTTATATGGAGAAGATCTTCAAGCATGTCAAGATCCCATTGGAGTTAGACTTACAGCCATATATGAGCAATAGCCATGAAAATGGAGTATGTGAACTTAAGTACTCAAAATTTGTGTGTTTATATAAGATCGCATATACTAAATTGTCTATTTATTTCTTTCTTCAGGTTTCTACAAAATATAATCTGTACGCTCTTGTGGAGCATTTCGGGTATTCATTAGCTTATGGTCATTACTCCTCCTATGTGAGGTCAGCCCCCAAGATATGGCATAAATTTGATGACTCAAAGGTATTTTTTTACTTATTTTAGTTGATTCAGGTGGTTAAGGAGATGATTTAAAGTAAATGATTATTTCCTTGCAAACCTCGGCAGGTCACAAGAATAGATGAAGATAGTGTGCTATCACAAGATTCATATATTCTATTTTATGTAAGAGAAGGAACTCCTTGGTTTTCTGAAGCATTTGAAGAGATGCAGCCTTTACTTGAAGCTATCTTACGAAATTCTTCGCCACAGTCTGTGCTTGATTCTACCAACGGCGAGTGTTTATCAGAAATCAGTTATGAGGCTGTTGATAAATCCAACAAACCTGGCGACTCAGCTGGAATGTCCAACCAAAATGTCACGACAGAAGAGAATTTTGTTTCCCTCTCTAATGAGCAAATCGATGATGTGTTTCTATCAGCAGAGTCTAGTGGAGAAGAATCTCCTATGGAAGTGCTTTTGAACCCTCTTGAGACTAACGATTCTTACAGTCCATGCGCTGAGAAAGAACCAGATTCTCATTTAGCCATTGAAAGAGCTTCTACTGATGATGATTTTTTCCCTCTGCTCATGGTTGACCCTTCTCCAAAACAACAAGGTACTATTCTTTATTACAAATAAGTATATTTTCTTAATATCAGTGTTTAACTTACTCTCTGATGATGATTCTGAAGAAGGAACTTTCAAAACGCTACTCAAGCAATTCGAAGAAACCATAAAAAACGATGAACCTTGGAAGCAGTCATTATCAACAAGTGAGGTTGCAGATTCGAATGAAGCAGAGTTTGTGCATAAAGACCTCGCAAAGAAGCCATCACCTCGTGCTAGAGAATTGCTGGATCAATCCATTTCTACAACAAGTGGTTCACCACCCAAAAAAACTAAAACAGCATGAAAATGTCTTTAACATATAATGCTGCTGCATTTGGACACATCATAGAGACTAGAGAGAGGTGTAGCTTTTAGAGTTTCTTGATCGGTAAGTTCTCTTAGGGCTTGGGTAATTGACTTTGATTAGACTAAGTCAGGCTTTAATTGTTTTTCTGTTTTGTGCATAGGACTATTACTAGTTATGCTACTTTGGTGTTTTTCTTGGTTTAACGATTATAAAAGGCAAGGTTATACCAAGTTGGATCCTTTAGACTACCATTTCGGCTTTTTCAAATATCACTTAGACCAGAGACATGCGAAAAAATATATGAAATGAGAATAACCGTAATTTAATTGAAATGAAAACCAGCCGGTTTGGTTCCAGCTGATCTTGGTCAGATTTTCCCGTTTATCTTCGAGCGAGTCTATTCCTCTTCCGGTTTACGGTTGCTTACATTTACAATATAATAATAATAAATTTCGAAAATTAATGAAGAATAAACAAAGGAAAAGATGATAAGGAGTCAACGAGTCAGTTATGGCGTGCCGTGTCCAAGTGCTTCAATTTTGACTAAACCATTTCAATTTTTTTTATAGTATTTTAGTTTTAACGTCAGGGAAAAATAAATAACTCTTGTTCACATGGTTTTAAAATGGGTTTTATGCAAAAAAACATCAAATTTTTATTTTCTTAGAAAATCAATCACTACTCGTGCAAGTTAACTATATTAACTATAAAGTTATCTGCAATATAATTTTCGTATATATCATCGATATATCACCATTTTATCTGATCAAATAAATGACATAAATAACAAAACGGCATTGTTTTGCTATGAAGTTTAACTGATAAAAATAAAAAATTTAATAGTTTTTTTTCACAAAATTAACAATTTTCTTTTTAATTTTAAATGATAAAGAGTTATTTTTAGTATAATTTGATTATTTTAGTTATCATTTAATCAATGTTAAAAAAATTATTTTAATATAATTTGATTATTCTAATATATTTAATCGTCACAAAATGATAGAAAACGATTAAAAATGTTTGAGTGAAATACATGTAAAAATATATATAATTTGATTATATATAATATATATAAAAAAATTGAAATAAACCATTTTTTTAATTTAATTTTTTTGGTTTTATGCAAAAAACTTTTAAATTTTTTATTTTTGTAAATTAATCATCGTAGCAAAACGACGTATTTTGTTGTTTCCGTCACTTTTTTACGAAATAAAACGGTGACACGTCGACGATATACGTGAGTATTGTATTGCAAGTGACTTTGTATTTTGTAGAATTGACTCCACAACTTTAGAGTGAGATAATTTTATAAATAATGAAAAATTTGATAGTTTTTTGCAGAAAACTTTTTAAAATAATTTTTACTCATTATTATCATGAGTTAAGAAAAAGTTAACAAATATTTTTTATAGAGGAATTATTTTAGTTTCTAATACCATTATTTATACTTTATTGGACAAAATTATATTATTTTTTTAGTTGGACATTAATACCATTTTTACTAATTTAATATTAGGACTGAGTATTTAGTGGTTGTGTTTAATTTTTTATATCGAGTATTTATTGTTTGGATTTTATGTAATTTATTCAAAATATAATTTAATTTTTAATTCAATTCAATTATTAAACGGTAATTTTGTCTTAAATATGGTATTTGTAAAAATTAAATTTAATGGGATAATATTTAAGAGAATTGACCTATTCCTATAATATAATATTGACTACCAACTTTCAATTGCTGCTATATATTAAGTTCATACTTATAAAGTTAACACGAATAGTTTATAACACGAGTTAATCCTTGATGTGCTTTAACTTTTAAAATAACTTTTATTTACAAATGGAAGAAAGAGTAATATAATATAGCTATAGTTATATACGTATGAATTGCCATAATCTAATAGACATAAAATTTGATGAAACGAAAACAAATGATTTTTCTAACCAACAAGAAAAATCATCTAAACAAAGAATGTTGATGGTGACTATCACAATTTGAAAGTCAAGTGGCATCCTTTTTCAAAGTCAATGGACAATAAAATGCAAATAAGACTTGTGGATTCCTTCTTAAATGGCTTACACACATTTCAAAATTGTCACAAAGATTTTATAGTTTTGTACTATAGTATGAAACAGTTTCAGTTTCTCCTTATTTTCAATAATCGGGTAATCGGATTCCGGTTTACAATTTCGGTTTTGTATATAAATTGTATCAAATATATTTACACTTTCATATTGGAAAACAATTTGTCATCTTCCTCTCTATATACCATCATGCATGACTAATGAATAAAAGCTGTTATTATCATATGATGTCTACACATTGCATATTAAATATTTTCTTTCATTTGTTTTGGTTTTAATTTCTTTATTTTATTTCCTTGTCGTCATTCTTTTAGTTTATTATAACTTTTTATAGGTGTAATTAAATAATTAAAGATATAATATCGGATTCATAGATATAAACAAAGATTTTATCATCGGGCCAACAAATTTTATATCTGCATGAAACACGGAGGTCTAATTAACAACTCAATGAGTAAAATCTTATAATAAATACATGAATTTAAATAAATAATTCCATATTTTCTTTGGCTAATTTACAACAACAAAAATTAGTTGTTAGTCAAATTTTGAATTCAAATGGGACATTATGTTTAGGGAACATATTGATTTTATCAAAACTAACAAATTGTACTTTCATATCAGATGAGACATGACATCGGTCCAAAAAGTTTAGGTATATAAAATGAATTAAATTATTATTATTATATAATTTTCTATCAAATGACATGAGTTGAAAATGGAATTTTCTTTTTCAAGTGATACATATTGGAATAGTTAGTACTGACTTTGCTATGTTTATATACCTAATTAAATTAAAAACAATAACCAAACTAAAGCACTAATAAACAAAAGGGTTTGTGTTTTGTATAATCAATTAACTTTGGACCTAAATTTCTGCATTAGTTTCCTATTTGTTAATTATATTAAAAAAGTTATAAACAATTACACATGGATTAGGTTATTATATTGTCTCCACTTATTGCTGGCTTTAAAGCTACAAAAATGGAATCTAATTATTGATATCATCCATCTTCTTATTATATATAAATATACACTAATAATAAAAACAAAGTACAGTGCGATTCACACTTGTTCCAACTCATTCTTATGCATATACAATATAAAAATACATGACATAAATACATATATATTTCATATAAACGAAATCTATAAGTTCTTACCGAATAATGAAATTTTGTTCAACAGTTCTGTCATTATAATCTATTGTTTTAAATAGTTATGTTCTATTTAAATATTTACGTATAAACATTGATATTATATTAATTAAAACTGTTTTTGGATACACACAAAAGGTTTTGTATCAAGATGGGTTAAATTATTTAACTGAAAAAACATAAGAAATTATGTGTATATATATATACATCTATAACTATTATAGTAATTCTTAAAATTTGAAAAAATCAAAATAAATAAAATAATAATAGATGGAAAAATAAAGAGACCACCTGATGCATGATGGAAGAAAAACATATAATAGAATTCTAAAGGGACTAGAGATGAGATGTCAAACTATAATAATGGAGCAATAATTTTCTCCACTTTGCTAATATAATATCTAACACGAAAAACTTACACATACCCAAACAAATTGTGGTAAAATATAAATAAATTTCATATTAATAAACAAAAACAGATGATTATTTTATACATAAATACAAGGTATATGTAATGTAACCAACAATAGTTATTTTCTGTACGGCTATGTAACGGAAACAAATGTTAATACTTAAGATAACTCCAAATCATGACAGAAAAAAAATCATAAATATAAATAACAAAAGTTGGAAAATTCTTATCATATAGAAATAAAAAATATTTATCTATATATTTATAAACTTACAAAGAAAAACCGAGGAAATAGAAAAAAATAATTAAATTTCTTATTGAGATTATATTGTTTGAACTTTGAAGATATGTTTGAATATAATATAGCAAAAATAAAATAAAAAAATTATAAAAGGAATAAAAAATATATATTTGAATAAAAATTGGGAAAAAAGAGGAGGTTGGGTTGGTGAAGATAAGAGAGAGACTAACTCTCTTTTCTCTTTCTCTATTCTTCTCTCCAATAAACTTCTCTCTCTCTATAGAAAAAGTTCTAAGCTGACTCTAAAAAGACTCTTTTTTTTCTTCCTGCTATTAGTAAATGGCTATCGAAGATCAAGAGAACACAATCCGTGAAATCAAACCTAAGAACAGAAGAATCATGGTATTCTAAACAATACCCTTCTTTTTTATTTACTCTTTCTCTGTTCTTCAAATGTGAAATAGTTTATATGTTTCAGTTTCCAGGTTTTTACATTTATGTGATTATCGATTTTTCTCTGGATTTGGAGGTTTTGATTGAATTTGAAATACAAAAACTTCAAAATGGCCAAAAGTTTTACTCTTTTCATGTTTTTTGATTATTAGTTTAAGTGCTCTGTTTTCGTATACAGAACAATAGGGATTTAATGGTTTGATTTTGAAGAATCAGAACAATGCTCTTTTGGAGTTTTCATCTTTAAAATTTTCAGTCTCGATTCCATTAGTTAATTTACTTTATTTGGTGTCACGAATTGGTACTATATGCTTTGCTTTTTAATTATTATTATATACCAAATTTATACTTTTAAACCCTCACAAATCCAGTGAAAATAGTGATAACGAATCTAAAACAGTTCTGGGTTTATTATGATTCCTTTTCAGATAACTTTTTAAATTGAAAAAATATTAGAACAGAATCAAATTTCAAACTTGTACCACAAGATGAATTTAAAAAAAAAAAAATTGATGACTTTATGAAGTTTTCTTTAATGGTAGTTTAAGAGATATGTCTAAATGTTCTCTTGAGGTATATATATATGATAATATAACAAATGGGTAATGTTGGTTTATGAATTAAATGATGAAAGTTGAATATTGGTTTTGGTTTAGGGAGCTGGTGCACCGGAGGAGGAAGAGAACCGATGGCCATTATGGCTAAAACCTTTGCTTAAAGAGCAATTCTTTGTTCATTGTAAGTTTCATGGAGACTCTCATAAGAGTGAATGTAATATGTATTGCTTAGACTGTACCAATGGCCCACTTTGCTCTCTTTGTCTTGCTCATCATCACAAGGATCATCGTACCATTCAGGTGATAACTCTTGTTCTTGATTGTTGCATTATACATTACTCTCTTAGAATCCATCTTCATGAGGTTCTGAAATTTTCTTGATTGGTTTTTTCTTTTGGCAGATAAGGAGATCTTCTTATCATGATGTTATAAGAGTGAATGAGATACAAAAGTATCTTGATATATCTTGTATTCAAACATATGTGATCAATAGTGCTAAAGTTGTCTTCTTGAATGAGAGACCTCAGCCTAGGCCTGGTAAAGGTGTAACCAATACTTGCAAGGTTTGTTATCGTAGCCTTGTTGATGATAGCTTCAGCTTTTGCTCTCTTGGCTGCAAGGTACATGTAAACTAAGATCTTCTCTTTTGTCTTTGATCATTCTTTCTTAAACTTACTTACTCTATGTTTTTGTGGCAATGAAATCAAGATTGCTGGAACATCAAAAGGCTTACAAAAGGGAAGGGAGAACCTTCTGATGGAAACAGAGGATTCAAGTAGTAACATTGGAATTGGGAAGAACATTTCAAATCTACAAAGTTTCAACCCATCAACACCTCCACTTACTACATCTAGTAACTGTAGAAACGCCAAGCGAAGAAAGGGAGTTCCTCATCGTTCTCCATTGGGATAAGAACGAAGCTTTTGTTACTTTCACAGTTCCTTTATCACCAAAACTACAGACACAAAGGTTTAGCTAATACAGAGGCTTTTTGTCTCTTTTGTTATATACCAAAGAAATGGTTGGTTTGCTTGTGTAAGCAGAAAAAGAGAAGACTCTTTAAGTTAGGTTTTGTTATTTAATATGTAGCGTGATTGTATATTTTTATGTGGTGTGAAAGGGTAGAAATGGAAATATAAGGGTTATAAGTGGGAAATAAAACAAAATTTGGTTTGATTAGGTATATGGATTTAGAATAATAATAAATAATGAGATTTCCTACCTTTTAATTTGATTAAAAAGAAAAGCTTAGAGCCATATGTTAATTAAGCCTCAAAGCAACATAAACGTATGGTCCTTGCTTGAGTAAATGGAACAAAGACTTATATGATTGGTCTTGTAATAATAATTTAAAATTTATTCTTTGTAACTGTAATATTAAGGAAATGGTCTAATTTGCTTTGTCTTTGAGCAGGGAACCAATTGGAAATTGGAGTAAGCATTTAAAGAAAAATAGAGAGAGAGAAGAATATGTCTTTTTCTCAAATAGTACAGTATATTTTATTTATCAATTAGTATCATTATATAGGAGAGACCTTAAATAACACAATGAAAAAGCAAAAATGTAATATATCTTGAAATTTTATCGTGATTCCTATATATATTTATCTATGAACGTAACCGTTATATATATGTAGTATATGTATAAAGTTCCCAAACCGTAAATACAATAATATGTGTTTAATTTATCCATCTCCTTTCTTGAGTACCAAGAACCAAGCCATCACTTGAGAATGACATTTTCAAGTTTACAAGCTTCACTCTGTTATTATTTTTCCAAGATCATAACTGTCCTCTTCTCCATCTCAGCTTATCCATAAAACTATATTCGTGGCCGAGATTCAACGTGAGCTAATCGAAACACTAAACTTGTCCCCATGATCAACAAAGATTACATTTCCTTCTGCTAATCCAACATTGCTCGTAAACCGATCAACATTCATCACCACAACACGATGATCAGGTTCTTGAGTGGTAGGGACGATGATCTTAGCACGACGAAGAGGACAATTTGAATGAGTTTGGAGTCAACCGATCGATACAAACGACTTGGAAAGTGTGATTGCATTTAGGCAATAACCTTAAGCTCACATCTTCAAGACATATTGAACAATCCGTACCGTTGATCTTGAGCCTGTTTTGATGCTTCTTTTAACTTGAAGAATCCTATTTTCTTTATGAGAGTATCTTCTAAACCGGTGTTCGAAGACTAATTAATAAGCAAATGGGTCCTCATTCTTGACTTTCACAGGTGAATTAACATCGAGAATTATATTTTGGGTTTATAATATTTAGATAGGATTTAAAATAAAGGTTTTGGGGTTTAGTATTTAAAATTGATAGGTTAAGATATATTTAGAAAATTATTACATGTTAAGTCATAGCCACAACAAAATATGTGGCTATAAAGGATTTTTCATTGTTAGATTACGTTGGTATAATTTAGGATCCGTTACCTATTAATTGTTATGGAAAATAATGTCACGTTTCTTCAAATTCAAAATTTCACATATTTTTCTTTTGTCTTTTTCTGTTTGTTAGTTTGAGTTATTAGGTCATACATGTTTTTACATTGATACAAAAATATGCACTTGAGAGTATATATGCCTTCAGTCAACCATCAAATGAGAATAGTCTAGTTGATTTGATAAAAAAATTTAAATTTTAATTTACACAGGGCATGGCACACTAACTTAATATTTAATAATATAGCCAAAATATAAACAAGAAATAATCAACGTAAATCCACAGTGCGTAATGACTCTTGGATATTATTCCTTAATTTCTTAAACCATTTTGCTATTATATATATATGGATTAGTATTATATTATATATATTTGCCAAAGATAATAATACTATACTGGAATTATCTTTCCTTTCTTTCTGTAAAAAAATGTCTTCTGACAATCTGACGAGTGACGGATAAAACTATTGTTTTCAGACAACGGAAAGCTAGATTTTGTGGATAAGGTTCATGAGAATCTAATAACCAAGATTATATTATTTTAATAAATAGAGATTTAGATTTCAGACAACAAAATCTGAAACCTGAAAGAAGCAAAGATGAAGTACAAAATATATAGTAAAAATACAGCCTCAGTTTTTATTAAAGAAATTTAGGATAATAATCTAATGTTAATAGATTACGACGTTCGCTTCTTCTTTTTCAAGGGTGTCATTTTAACTCTTCTCCCATTAATTCTGCAAAGTTTGGCTGTTCTAGCTACTGTTATTTGGTCTTCATCGTTATCACCATCACCATCATCATCACCACTAGAAATAATCCCCACCTCATGATTATCAATTCCAGGACCAGCATGTTGTTTCTTGGGAATAAAGGAAGTGTTTGATTCATGCAAGTCTGGGTCACCAAATCCGCCACAGTTGCCACCAGTTAAGCCATAGTTGACTCCATTAAAACAACAGCCATATATCATGTCTTCAGTGACAACTACAACATTACCTTGGCTATCAACTACACTGCTGTCTTCAAGAACATCATTACCTAGGGTTTCACGTTTATGGTTATTCGTGATAGCCAGATCGTATTTCGCCTTGATGAGTGGATTGGACAGAACAGACCAAGCTAGGTCAGCTTTTTCAATAGCTTCTTGGTTAAATGGGAAACTCTTATCTCTCCCGTCTAAAATTTCCATCAACTTCATGAAATCTTCCTCCAACAACGATCTTGGTCCAGTCATACAAATCATTCCATAGTAATCTTTTAACCCATTTGGAAGTAGGGTTTCTGAAGCGTGGAGAACGTCACTGATGGCTCGGGCTTTCTCAAACTGATCAAGAGATTCATTACGTAGGTTCATGTGAACCATAAACCTAACACCAATGAAGTCACGCTTTTCGAGACACTCACGGCACATTTGGATAAGAGTGGTTTTGGTTGCTGCTGTGTGGTTTTGTGAAGCATCTGATTCAGACGACATGATAACAAACTAGAGAAAGAGACTATGAAGAGACTTGGAATCGGATGAGATTTGAAGTTGAGAGTGTCCAGCTTTAAATATACTTAGAGGACAAGGAGGATGAATTTTGTAAAGAGTCATTTGCTTTTTTTAGAAATTAGATGCATTAAAAGTAGTTTTTCACAGGGCGTTGACGATAATTTTATATCTTTTAAATTCTATATTATATTATTTAAATTCTATATCTACATATTACGTAGATATAAATATTAAAATCTAGAAAGTTCAAATCCTAGATTTTGTTTTTCCTTTTAGTTCAATTAAAAAGTTACTACTACGTACAGACAGGAATCCTCATTTTAAATGCATTAAGAAAGTTTTGAAATTTTGACTAAATTTTACATATGTAATATATATTTTTGTTACTATCTATGGTGTTTTAATTGTTTAGAGTTATGTCTATATCTAAAAGACTAAAACTATATAGACAACAATTACTTAATGGTAATTCTAGATTTCTATACTTTCATAGAATTGAAGATAATAGAAAAGTATGAAAACTGGAGACTGTAAAACAGTCAGTAATACAGCTAAGCAAATCGATACTTATCCACATTTTAGTCTAATTTATAAATAAATTTGTTTAAAATTGTGCTAAAGAAGCTATTACTTTAAATTTGGATCTTGTTGATATCTTAATCATATACAAAATGACCAAAAAAAAAAACAAATCTGTTTCGTTTAAATATGCGGTAAAAACCATAAAAGAAAAGTTCGAAATTTTAAATGTTTCAGGATACTACAAAACTAAACTTTTTTTTAACCTCTCTTAACTTTAACCATGTCATAGCTCCCACATCAACGATCCAATTCAGTTTTTTTTTTTTCCGGTTTGCATCAAAAGGGATTGGTTTGGCTAACCAGAATTGAACAACAAAAATTTACAAGTTTGGGCAAAACCTCTGTTCTATAAAAAAACAGGTTTCGTTAAAGGGCTTGAAGATACATCAATTTTTCTGTGGATCAATCAAACCATGCCATAACCGCAAAAGTTTCATACACAGAAATAAACAAGACTGGCTTAAACTTCTGTGTTCACAAGTAGACACAATCAGATCTGAATCCTAAAATACTTTATTTACCAGAACTTTAACCGGAAACCGGAGAAATGAACGGTTCCAATAACAGCAGATAAAGCAAAGGCATAAATACTTAATATCATAAGAGAAGTAAGTGGAGAAACAAATATGGTATCAATGCTGAGATTCACCATTCCTGTAAAAACATTTGCCTGTAAAATGGAAACAATGTGAAATCAGTTCAAAAGAGACTTAAGATTTCATATGAAGAAATCAACTGATAAGAGACTTACAAGAAGAAAAGTAGCTAATAGGTTCTGATCAATTGCTTCTTCAAGTGATGAAAGTTTGTTCATTGGTATATAACTAGACAACATAAATATCCCCAGCGCCTGCAAATTTAAGCAGACATGAATCAAATCAAAGAGATAGTCTTCACTTTTTATGATAAAATTCTTAACTATAAAGAGACCTGAAGATCTTGAGCAAGCACCCAAGTAACGTAAGGCATGTTACACTGCAAAAGATAGAAATGGTTTCAATCATTATTGTCACCTAAAAATGGTTTTGAGGTTTAAGTGAGTATCATTACCGTTCTACGGGAAATCCTCTCAACGTAGTTGTCTAGAAGTATAGTCACAATCCTGAGACATTCATACATATATATATGTCCATGAGTATCTTATCATAATGAGATGGTATGATCTATAAGAGCTAGTTTTACCATAGTAGAAGAGATACGAGAAAGACTCTAGCGATTGAGGTAGTGTTGCTTCGAATATTTGAATGTTTTGCATAGAAGAGACGATAGCCTAAGTGAACACCAAGAAGGTACATGCCCCAATAACCTGAATCAGAAGAGACTTAGATATGCCATAGAATCAAAAGAGAGTATCAAAACAGGCCTTACCAAGAATGCTAAATATTCCTTCCTTGTTTTTGCTGATAATGTCAGTTCCTCTTTCGTCGGAAAGCAAATATGTGTTCAGTCCACTAACCAACCAAGTTTGGTACCCTGAGAACGAAGGAGGATGAAGATAGTTATGTTTCAGTATTTTATAATTTAGAGAGAAGAAAAAAAAGTAAAAGCTGAACAGACCTGCAAGGACAGCAAAGCCTAAGATTCCACAGTACTTGGCTGGTATGTTGACAAATGATGTTAGAATTGATATAGCTGCAAGTGTGAAAAAGAAATTCCAGTGTACTCCATATTCCGTAATGTGGACCTTCATATACTCAACAACCAACAACATTAAGTCTTTGTAAAATGAGAAGTCTTTAAGACATAAAAAAGCAGAAACGTAAAGGGTTCTATACCTGATAATCCACACCTGAAGTAGTAACGAGACGAATAAACCCGAGTAATAGCAGAGGAGCAGTTGCTTTAAGTCCAGTTATCCAGTTTCTGAAGCAATGGAAGAGAAAATAGACTGAGTTTATATAATGCATAGCCAGTAGTAACAAAGTTTTTAATAATGGATAATGGAGTCATAAAGGGGAATCACAAACCCTGATGAGACATCTCTAGCTTGCCGAGAAACTATAGCATTAGCTAACACAAAAGAGCCAACCCCTAGATCCATCTGTTTTCATTTCAAGTTTTAATATACATATAGACACAACGTTACTAATCGCTTTAGGAAGGAAAATATCATACTAGTTTGGAGTCTAAAAAGACTCTGAGACTACACATACCAAGCTAGTACCATAAGTCTCTGTCTTGGCATACCTCCTTGGAAAGATAGTAAAATCAACAGCTAAGATACACAAGCATGTAATTAGCATCTGCAACAACAACAAAAAAATCCTTTAAGAGTAAATGGAAGATAAAGCAGAGTACGCTTAAATTAAAGTTAAAACTAAGTAGCGTGGTATACCAAAGCAACTCTATACGAAGATACGCTTGCTCTAAATGAAAGAGACTGTTCTCTCTGCAGTCCAGATGAAGATCTAATTTTAAAAGCTTCAGTTAGCATAACTTAAAACCATAACCAATCACAAGTTTGGTTTGGAATACAAGTGAAAATGCATGACTTACAAGATCTACCTTTTGGAAGTCACAGAAAGAATCAGCAACAACAACAATGACAACAAAACCGCACCAAAATAGACCCATTCTGATAGAACCTGTAATAAAAATAACCATTCATGAGTTCTAATGATCATAAGAAGCCATCAAAAAATGTGCTCACAGAAGTTTGAAAGGGACGTACGGTGAAAAACAAGAGCATGGGGAAGACAATGAAGATAAAATCCAAGGATATGGCATAAGTGTAAGACTTCCAATTTCTGGAAACAACAATCTTATTATCGTTTTTCTTCGATGAAATGGGTTTGCTATTGTTATCTATACATAGCAAACATGAAAAAAAACATCTTAGACTAATTCAACTCACTTTAAAAAAGGACTATGTAATATACAAATGATAACTTCATTGGTGACTGTTCTACCAAAAGCAAACGACTTTGGAAATTCTATGTACAGATTAGTTTACTGGGAAGATGATATGAGAGAACTGAATAAGATAACGAACCAGTTTTGCAGTGGGGGCTAATGGAGTATCTCAGAAGAACCAGCAGCTGAAAATATCAGAAATTGAGCAAAAATCATGAGAAATTGAGAATAATCAGATAAATCAGTTACAAAGAAGAAAACTTTACAGGAACAATGGTCAACAGTGCTGCAATTTCTAGAATAGAAGATCCATGGAGATTGCTTACAAATCTGCAAAGTCAATTTCAACAAAAGAAAAAATCTGAGAAAAATAACAGATAATCCATAAGACGACGAGTAAACAAAAAAGAGAAGCTTTACTCTTCTTTGAGATGCTTGTTTGGATTTAGAGTCTGCTTTTGAAGAGAATCCATCAAAACAAACTCGGTAAACAAGAAGAGAAACAATATCTAAGTATTCGTTTAGTTCAGATTTAATTCCGGTTGAATAACGAACCGACCTGTTCCATGGCATTAATATATGATTTTAGAGTTTTAATCTGGATTCGGTTTGGTTCTTTTTAGGTTTGGATATTTATAAACCATTAGAATGTTAATTTAAATTTCATAATATTTGGTTAAGTTTTGAAAAATATAGATATTTTGTTAACTTAAATGTTTGATTCACATGAAAAAAACTCTTGAAACTAAAGTATCAGATTTTATTCAATTTCATCGTACATATAAATACATTACTGATTTTTTTTTTCGACAATGTGATAAAAACCTAAGTGATCATCCATTGAGGTGTCTTATTGCTCGGGTAGTAAACAAGCTGGTTTTGGCATCTTGCATTGAGGTGTCTTATTCATCTGTTTCTTTGTTTTTGTTTCTTGATATCCATTTTAATGTGAATTTCCTGAAATCTACTTTGAGCCTCGTTGCTGCTTCCAACATTGGTGAAAAAACAGATCAGTCTTGTGGAGCATCTATCATATCCAAAATGTCTGAACAATCCGTATAGAAACGTACCTCGTATTCCTTCATTTCGATGAAACTCTGCATAGCCCATATTAGACATTCCAATTCTACATGAAGAAGAGATATGCTCCTAAATATGTTCTTTGCTCCAAAAGAAACCTTGTTCTTTGCTCCCAAAGAAACCTTGTTCTTACCTCTTTTCTTTAGAACCCATCTCAAACCCGAGAAACGATCTACATTTGTCCATGACCCATCTACATAGCATTATGCATTGTATCGATCCGTAGAAACCATCATTCCCAATTTCAAATTGTTTTCTTCTTCTAATTGCTCTTCTTTTGCTTTAGTCAATACCTTGGATTCCAATTCCACTTGATTGACAATTTTTATGGGATCATATCTCGTATTGTTGAATCACTTATCATTCCTAGCTTTCCATGTACACCAGAGTAACTATGGATACGATACTATCTCTTCATACCTTTCCTGCATAGAGATTAGGTTATTCATACTCGTGTATACCGCCGCTTTAGGAAAAGTACCTGAAATTGATTCTATCCGGGACAGCACCCATACCTGAATCGCATGTGGGCATTCAAACAGAACATGATAGATACATTACTGTTCTAGTTCAATAATTGTAGTGTAGAAGAACTAAGAAGATCGTTAAGAACTCCCAACCAGAGTCAGTTTCATTTCCGCCTTAGCCTTCCTCGCCTCACCATAACACCCCGACATCCGTAAACCCGACAAAACTGCTCGTCTCGCTGATGTAGGAATCTTAATTCCTCTATTGTAACACGACAATAGCAGCTTTGAAGCACAAACAAACCTCATGTCTTTACAAAGATTATGCACAACAGAAGTGTAAGTATACTCATCTTTCACTTCCATCGACTCAAAATATCTCATAGCCCGATCCACGTGACCGGCTTTACACAATCCATCTACCAAACAATTACAAGTCACTAAATTCAATCCAATCCCCATATCTCTATTACTTACAAAATGCTCCTCAGCCCTTCTCCTCTGTCCCATCCTTAACCAACCATTCACTATAATCGTGTGTGTATACTCATCTGCTTTCATTCCTTTCCGCTCTATCTCACTCAACAAAGCATCAACCGCATCCAAATTCCCATCTTTAAAATAAAGATTCAACAATGTATTATAAGAAACAATGTCATGTCTTCTACCTTTCCTAACCAACTCATGCATATACTCGTAAGCCTCTTTCATTCTTCCTATCTTAATCAAAGCACTAATAACGGCGAAATAAGCATACCCATCATACGTATAACCTTCTCTTCTCATCTCTAAAAACAATTGAAGCCCTCTACGAATCCTCCTAGTCTTGAAATATAGCTTTAAAATTGTAGTGTATGTAACAGCATTCGGAGTGTAACCCGATTTCTTTAGCTCTGTTAGCATCCATTTGGCAGTACCAACTCTCCTAGATTTACAAAGTCCATTGATGAGAATGTTATAAGTCATGAGCTCAGGTTTAAACTTACTCTGCATCTCTTTAAAAAGCTCAAGAGCATTGTCAATATAGCCACACTTGCAGAGAGCATCAAGAAGTACATTGTAAGTGTCAGGACCAGGATTAAGCCCAGCAAGGTGAAGATCTTTATTAAGAACACGAAACGCTTCTTCATGTTTCCCTAGTTTGAAGTAACAACACATCAAAGTATTGTAACTCCATAAATCAGGATAAATCCCCCATTCAAGCATTTCATCGAACAGGTAGAGGACACGATCTAACATAAGCCTTCTAGCTGCTCCGGCGATTAAAGAATTATAAGTAGCGATGTCAGGTTTAATTCCAGCGTTTATCATCCGACGAGTAACGGCGTAAGCTTCTTCAATACCAATGAATCGACAATAACCACTGATCAATGTATTGTAAGTGACGACGTCAGGAGTAATACCTAATTTGATTCCGTCTATGATTAAAGACTCAGCTTTTTCTAGTTTTCGAAATTTGCAGAGTGAATCAATGCAAATGTTTAATAATCTCGTTGATAATCCAGTGAAATTCACCAAACTACGAACCATTCTCTCTCGGATTTAATCCGAATAAACATAGATGAATGGTAAAAGTAAGATTTGCAGATGAATTCGTGACATTTGAATATAGGAGATACAAAAATTGGTGAAGATTTTGAAAGTTTGAGATTGCAGATCCTGGCGAAGAAGAAGATGAAATTTAAAAAGTCTCTATGCTGAAAAACACATACAAAATTTAAGGATTATATTGCAAATTTAGATGTGTCAAAATGGCCGTATTATACATTTTAGACAGTCCAACATTATTTATTTATTTATTGTTTATTATGTTCCATAAAACTAGTTTCCACAAAGAACCAAACCCACTAATATTTGAGCAGATTATTTGGATCTGAAAANTTTTTTTTTTTTTTTGTCGACATTCATCATCAACCATTAGGTCCTCAAGAACCTGATCTCCTCAGGCGAGAACCAATCTGGAAAATGGGAGTGTACAGCGGAAAACAACATTCCTCTCGATCTTGCTTTTTTGGCGAGTAAGTCCGCACGTTCATTGGAAGATCTGTGAATGTGATTAAGATCAAAAAGAGTAAAGCTACTTTTCAAGACACCAAAATCCTCTAGCTCTGCGGCGAAAGTTGGCAAATCCTCCGGCGAGCTTGTGATTCTGAGTAAATCTAAACAATATGTATAAAAAACAGCTTCTCTATGTCCATAACTACTTAGGCACTTCATCGCCCAAAGTAATGAATCAAACTCCGCATGTAAGGGCGTTACACTTTTATGCATGCTTTTAAAACCCAATAAAACAATAGCTTCATCCGATGTTAGAACCCATCCATGCCCACTTAATGATACTTTTTCACTCCATGATGCATCTATGTGACACCGAACAAAATTGCTTGAGCCGCTCCCTTCATTGGACGTATGCGGCACTAATAATTGTGGTGGAATTATATCACTTAAATTTGCCAATTTGAAAACCTCAGCCTCACTTATAGCATATCTCAATGTCTCCAAAGGTGAGACGTCAACATTCTCGAAAATTTTCCTATTTCTCGCTTTCCATATGAATCATTTAATCCAAGAAAATTCTGGATATGCGTAGGTTATTTTACCCAGATCCATCGTTGTTCTAAAAAGAAAGTCAATATTTGTGAATACCGAATAGGCTGGAAAATTCTCAGGATCCATAGGGATCCGGGATAGCACCCAGGTCTGTTTTGCAGGTGGGCATTCAAAGAAGATATGGTTTATTGTCTCCCGCTCGTCCTCACACCGTGAACAAGTTCCATCTCTACCAATGTGTCGGTCAACTAACCGTTGACACGATGGTATACATCCAGAAAGGATTTGCCACACAAAGTGCATTAATTTTCTCGAGGTTGGTAATTTCCACGATTGAGCCAGAAGTGTTTTCACACTTGGTCCCTGAACAGGGTGGTCACAATCTCCTCTCACCAAGGCTTTTACTGCCTTATAACCAGATTTGACACTATAGTTACCAGACTTAGTGTGGGTCCAACTATACGTATCATTCGAAAATGTAGACGATGGCCGGATGGACTTTATCAGTTCAATATCTTCTATACAAAACAAATCCCTCAGACGGTCTAACTTCCAGTTTTTTGATGAATTATCAATCAAGTAACTCACATACAAATGTGGATCATTCTCTGCTTGTTGTTGAGCAGGACAACGTGGCGGGTATGTCGGAATCCATGGGTCAGACCAGACACGGGTTCCCATACCAGAGCCGATCACCTTTCTTAATCCTGAATATAGGAATGGCCTCGAAGCTAGTATACTTCGCCATCCATATGACGCATTCTGAGCCGGTTTGACCAATAGCGGGTTCGAATATTTGAAGTATCTTCCTTTAAGAACCCTTGCTAGGAGTTATTTTGGGTATCGGATAAGCCTCCATAATTGTTTGGCGAACAATGCCTCGTTAAACTCATGAAATGAGCGAAAACCTATACCACCCTCATCCATCGAATCACATAGTTTATCCCATTTCGTCCAATGAATGCCTCGCTCATTTTGTTTTTTACTCCACCAAAACTTCGAAATTGCACTTGTAAGTTTTGCACATATACTCTTAGGGAGAAGAAAACAAGACATCACATATGTAGGGAGTGCTTGTGCCACTGATTTAATAAGTACCTCTTTCCCACCCCGAGAAAGGAATTTAGCTGACCATATATTTATTCGCTTTTTAAGCCGGTATTGGACAAAAGAAAACACTTGCGCCTTTGCGTGAAGTTTTTCCGGTAATCCCAAATAAGTGCCCATACCACCTTCAATCGTGATTCCCATTGCCCTCATTATTTCTTCTTTTTTGGCCTGATCAACCTTATTGCCAAACATAACCGAAGATTTGTTATAATTTATTTGTTGACCAGATGCCTCGCCATATCTGCTGAGAATATCAACAATCGCGCGACCTTGTTCAGGCTGAGCCTTACAAAAAAATAAGCTATCATCCGTGAACAGTAAATGAGAAACAGGCGGGCTTGCCCTCGATATTTGGATTCCTTGTATTCTTCCAAACCATTCTGCTTCTTTAAGTTGCGTTATAAGACCTTCCGTGCAGAGAATAAAAAGATACAGCGATAGAGGATCTCCTTGACGAATGCCCCTAGAAGGGATAATGTTACCACTAGCATGTCCATTGATGAGTACCCTGTAAGATACCATCGTAAAACAATACATGATCATTTTCGTCAATCTAAGCGAGAAGCCCATTTTTAGCAATATAGCTTGTAAGAACTCTCATTCCACTCTGTCATATGCTTTGCTCATATCAGTTTTTATAGCCATAAAATCGCTCCGACAAGCATTATTTATCCTTAAGGCATGAAAGTTCTCTTGCGCAATCAACACATGGTCGGTAATAAGGCGACCCGACACCAATGCAGGCTGTGTCTCAGAGATTGTCTTTGGCATAAACTGCTTCAATCTGTTTGTCAAAACCTTTGAAATTATTTTGTAAGCGACATTGCAAAGACTTAACGGCCAATACTCCGTAAAATCCCGAGGTCGTTCCACCTTAGGTATAAGTGCCAGATTTGTGTGGTTGAGGCGAGGATCAAACTGTCCCGTCTCAAAAAAACCCCTCACTAACTGAACAATATCTCCCTTAACTACTTCCCATAATGTTTGATAAAATAGCCCTGTCATACCATCAGGGCCTGGCGTCTTTTCCGGATTCATCTGAAAAATAACTTTTTTAACTTCCACATCTGTTACCTGTCGAAGTAATGCATCGTTCATGCTCGTATTTATAACCTCGGGAATTTCCCGGATAATTTCCTCAATGCCATTAGACGAAGATGCCTTAAATAGAGATGAGAAATAATCTTTAGCTGCCGCTGTTAAATCCTCTGCTTTGTTCACATATATTCTCTTAGGATTAACTAATCCTAAAATCCTATTCCGGGCTCGTTTCTGTTTTGTCGAAGCGTGAAAGAACTTGGTGTTTTTATCACCCTCTTTCAGCCACATTGCTCGACTCTTTTGTTTCCAATAGAGTTCTTCTTCCCTCAGAGCATCACATAGTCTCCACTTAATCTCAGTCACTTCCGCTGTGGTAAGTGAGTCATCTTCTTCTGCTGCATCAATTTTAGAAGTAAGTTCCTCAATCAATTTGTGTGTGTTTGTGGTTGATGACTTTCTCCAAACCGCTATCGATCTTCTACATTGTTGGATATTCTTGTAGAGCTGTGTATTTCTTGAAGTGGATAAGCCATCCCAGCCTGAACGAACAGCCTCATTAAAATCATCCTTCCCTACCCATCTCTTGTCAAACATAAATAGTCTTGGTTTCTTTTTATCATTGGACTGTATGTGAACCAATAAAGGTCGATGATCCGAGCCCCAACGCTTTAGATACTCCACATTTGTGTGGGAAAAAATCGAGTGTCAGTCTTCATTTCCAAGTGCTCTGTCAAGTCTACATTTCACAATCCCATTCCTCCTCCTACCTATCCATGAGAAAAAATCTCCCTTAAAGGGGAACTCAATAAGACCAGAATTATAAATCATTGTATTAAAAGGAATAAAAAAGTTGTCTGATCTCTTTTTTCCTCCTTCTTTTTCATGATGATCTCTAATTTCATTGAAATCGCCAATTAGTAACCAGGGGCCAGAACGATTAATTGTTATCCTAGTAATTCTTTCCATACAAGTTCTCGATACTTAACAACCGGATCGCCATACACAAAAGACATAAATGTTTTATTCGCATCAATTAAAATCTCAACATCAATTAAACGATCATTAAAAATAAAAACTTGACAGGATACTTAGATGAATACAAAAGAACTAAACCACCACATGAACCATCTGGTTCTACAGTGAATAAATTTTCATACCCTAAGCCTTCTTGTAGTTCTTCTAAAACCGGTCTTTGACCCTTTGTCTCCGATAGGAACAAGATATCTGGGAGATATTTATTCTTCATCTCCCTTATTCGTCGAATTGCCAAGTATGTCCCAACCCCTCGACAATTCCACGCAATCATCCACGAACCTTCAATAGTTTTTGCTTTCTGTTTCTTTTTAGTACCAGTCTCCTCTGATGGAGGGAAAAGCAGACGAGCAGCTAAAGGCTTACTAACACTTCCAGAGCTAGATGAACCTGTACGTTTATGAGGGGAGGCTTTTACCTGTAGCACATTCCGTTTTTTTATGGACATACCTTGTATTTCACGGGATTTTGAGCTTACCAAATGCCTCACATCTGATCGAATCTTCCGGTGAAGTGACTTTGGTAAAAGAGGTTTTGCGAATTCAACCCTCTCTAAGGCAGGATGCCGTTTTGACGTGCTAGAGTCCCGATGTTTTTTGCCATATGAGTGTTGTTTCTGTATCACCAGTTCCTTGACAACTGATTCTGATAATGTTCTTTCTGGGCTAATTTGGCCATCTTCCAGAAGATCATCACCATCCACTTCAGCTTGCGACATCGTTAACATAATCGATTTCCCCTGTTTATTGGCTTCAAGATAATCCTTATGATTCTCCAGTTTGGCATCCTTTGGGCATGAGATAGTGATTTTATTTTCAAGTCGTTTTTCCTTCTTTGCTTCAACTTCTAACTGCTCTTTTCCCTTGCTTGCATTGAGGGAAACAACAATAGAGAAAACCTTTTGAATCTGACCCAGCTGGTCTTGTACTTCCTCCGGTTCCAGACGCTTTTTTGAATCACCATCCTCCTGAACCTCTTGTTTATTTTCATT
>KE159179.1:127499-151048 GCA_000411055.1 Leavenworthia alabamica | reverse complement strand
ATGGGCCTAGAGAGGACGTGGAGGCCCAATGGGCCTAGAGAGGACATGGGGTCATCCACGGGCCTAGAGGGGACATTGGTGTGCTCACGGACGGTGGCGGTCGGGGTATTACACTTCCAATGAGCGTTCTCTGGAAGCGAAACAAGAGGTCAGACATCTTCACTGGCGCGATAACAAGCAGATCCTCTCATGTCTGATCAGATCTTGATTCACAGACCGAGGAGGATGATCTTAGTGAACTCATTTTTAAAATAGCGAGTGAAAGTATAAGCTTGTTTAGTGTGTGCTCTTCTAAGGAGATTTGTAGAAGATATAAATACTTGTTGTGCCTCTGCAAAACAGATCGTAATCTCTTCCCAATTAAGAGGGAGATATCCATAAAATCTTGTTGATCTGGTTCAATTTGACGTGAATATACTCCGGTGTAAATATGAAGATCTTCTATAGCGTAGATGATTTGCCATGTGTAATTGAAATCTTCACCAAGGACGATTCGATTTGCCTTAAACGAATTGAAAAACGAATATTTGGCTGAGATCTTCTGGATCGTGAATCTTCATCACTAAAACTCAAAGATTTGTGGATCAAATTAGCAGACGAAATGGGAACGGCGGCTACCCTAGAATCGCCCTACATTTCGCCCAGAGCCCAGGTTGGTTCAAGTATTCCTAAAATAATCGATGGATTATTATTATATTTCAAAACCAGGTGTTCAGATATTATCCGCTATCGGTTATTAATGTGTGTCAATTGATTTTTTCACTTCTTCTATTAAATTTTTAATCTTATTACATATTTATAATCAACTAAATTTAGAATACCAAAATTATAATCAACCGAACGGGTACTACTTGAACCCTACCGGAATACCCAAATGTCAAGGTTAATAATGTGTATTCTAAAAATTATTTTACAAGTTAAAATAGTCTTAAACTTATACTCAAACCACGTATAATGTTTTAAATTTTATAAGCAAACTATGTTTTAAGCACAAAATCTATCTTTAACATCAAATACTTAGTATTAAACCAAACAAAACATAAGCAACATTCAAAGAAAAACTTATTCTTCCTAAAAACTTATGAAACACTGTGTTATCTTCGTTTTCAATTTCAGAAAAATTGAACAAAATCCTGAAAAATCTTGAAATTAGAGACGAAAAAAAAACAGAAAAAGGTGGGAAAGATAACTAACATGATAAATTAATTGAATCGAGGTAGTAATCTGACTTAAATCATCAAAAATTATCGGGGATGACTCATGACTCACTTAGTTAAAAAGTAAAAAAAAGCTAAAAAAAAGAAAAAAGAATGGAGTAAAAAATTCTTCACATTTTATGTTGACCTAAATTTTGAAGACCAATATTAAGTCATGTCCAATAATATCCCATTTTGTCTATTAACATAATTGGTCCGGAACTAATTTAACTCACTCTTTATATGGACCTGTCCAAACCCGTCTATAATTTTAATTTAGATTTTAAAATTTAGATTTTAATTTAAAACCCGGCGAAAGACAGAGAAATTTAGATTTTAATTTTATTTGGTATAGTCTGAAAATATGTGTTTGGTGTAGAAAAAAGAGTGTTTAGAAGTTTTGGTTCCTCGTTTTTTTTTTTGTGGTAAAATTATTTTTTTTGTTTGATACAATGCATTGAAAGAGAGTCTCCTATGTCACATACGTCAAAACCACTTTCTCCTTAAAAATAGTTTTGTTTTTTTCTTTTCTTCTTTTGGTTGTAAAATATAATAGATTATGGACGATAGACAAATATATCCATTTTAATTATACATTTGATAAAACCTTATCTTATCTTATCAAAAACAGATAATTCGCCAATTATAAGTTTGTAACTGTAGGAATCCCCAATCGTCCAAATATCACAGATAAATACAAGAAAAATATATGTCATTTTGTTTTATTGTGATATTATTCATCATTCAGGATTCACATATTAAAATCATTTTTCCTAAGCACATTAGACACATGTTATATAAATATGATCATATTATATGAACTGATTATACGGCCAATCCGTCGTTGATAGAGCCTTATGTTATAAACATTATTGATACTAATACTCCTATTCTTGTGTTCTCAATCTTTATACTTTCATCACATCATTAATCAATTGCTTTTTAACTATAATAATTTGAGAAACACACCAAAAATTGCATGCAAAGAATGAATTTTGGCTATGGTGAATTAGTAACGTTTTGTTATATTGGTCAAATTAAACATACATAGGTGCTATAGTATAACAACAAATTAAAACTTGCAAAATTTACGATAATTAAACGAGGCGCCAATGGTTTTTTAATCAAAATATACAAGAGCAAGTTGGTTTTGTTATTCTGGGTGCACGCACCTAAGTATGAAGAACTCTTACCAGGTCCCACCAACTCCTCGACGTGGCATTCATTGATTGGTTGATCACAACCCTTCACGTGCAAAACATCCACAGCTGATTCTCTTTTTTTGGCAGTCATCGAATCGAACGGCTGATAGAAACCAACTTTAAGTGAATCACACGGAAGCTGTGAAGTAGCGAGAAATTGGCGCTAGAAAGTCAACATATCCAACGGTAGATATGAAATAAGAGTCAAATGATCTTATGGTATTATTGAATCTATATATAGTAAGAAAGAATGAAGAGAAAAGAGATCCAAAGAGAAGAAAAAGCAAAATCAAAGTTTTCGTGATGAAGTCTTTTTTAATGAGAACCGGTTCGATGCCGGTTCTTGAAAACCGGTTAATTTCAGGTGGTTCCCCGCGGATGGTGGCACCAATCTCCAGGAACAATTCCGTCGAATTATTATCCAGCTACAGCGAGAAATTCCCCGGCGGTAAGATCTCAATCGAGGCCAAGGCTAATGTCGGGATCCGAAGGGTGTTATCGGAGAGTGATGTGATTATATCTGATACAATGTTGAAAACTGTTGGATCTAAACCATCGCCAACGAAAATCCCGGAAGATGATGAGGCGGAGGAGGAATTCAGGTTTGCAGATGGTTGGGGATCTTTGATCTGGAAGGAAAGTGGTATTCCTTTGGTAGAGCAAGGATTTTCCAACGGTGGTGGTGGATCTGGTTATAACGGTGGTAACGGAAACGGAGGAGATGGTTCTGATGATAGGAGCAAGATCGGTGATTATTATCTCGAGATGTTGAAATCTAATCCTAATAATTCGCTTCTCCTGATGAATTATGGAACTTTTTTATACGAGGTAGCAATTATAGCAACTGAATCTGAGATTTTTTTTTTTTTTGAATTGGAGATGAGGTTTAAATTGAGTTTTTGGATTGAATCTTAGGTGGAGAAAGATGCAGCAAGAGCTGAAGAATACTATGGAAGAGCAATACTGGCGAATCCAGGTGATGGTGAGGCCTTGTCGTTGTATGGTAAATTGATATGGGAGACTAAAAAAGATGAGAAAAGAGCTCAAGGTTACTTTGATCAAGCTGTTAATGCTTCTCCTGATGATTGGTAATAATAATATTATACTTAATTAATCTGGATTCACATTTTTTCCAAAATCTCAAGGTTTGTGTTTGTTGTTGTAACTTTGTAGTATGGTTTTGGGATCATACGCAAATTTTATGTGGGAGGCAGAGGATGAGGATGAAGAAGAAGGATTAATGGCTGCATCACCAGCCATGGTTTCTGCTGTTTAGAAAAACAGAGAAGAAAGCAGAAGAAGAAAGTAATGAAGTCAAAAATTATGTATCAACTATCAAGTATCAACCTTTTTTGTGTATTTTTCACTGTCTTTTCCTAACTTTTTTTTTGTTGGTTTAACTTACTATGTTGTAATAACCTGAAGAGTAATAAAAACATGTATGTAAAAAGAAAATGAATGTAATCTTATTATGGAGAGAATAAAATGGCTTTTCGTAAAAGCTGTATAATTTAGAATTTTGTGTGTGTTGTTGCTACTTGAAATTAAGAAATTTGAAAATTTAAAATGGGTAGCTCAATGAGATTATAGTAGAAAAGAACATGTCGCTATGATGATCATCACAATGAAAATAAATAACTAAGAAAACAAGATTGAATTGAAACCTACTTAACATCTCTCTCTACTTTATCTAAAACCAAAAGCTAAAGAAGTAGGAAGAGGAAGAGAGTAAGAAAGCTCAATCTACTTTTATATAAGATCATTCTGATTTGTCAAAAGAAAGAGAGAAGCAAACCCGGTCAATCCGACTCATGAACCATCTTGTTTATTGAGGACTATGATTAGGCCAGATATGATACATCTGCATAGGCATTTGGTGATGTGGTTGAGGTGTAGAGTTTCCAAATAGCCCATGGTTGTTGTTGCTTCCACTGTGCAATCGAGAGTTACTCTCGTTTTCTGATGACTCGCTCGAGTGTTGTTTTCCTTGAGATCGAGGGCTTCCTCCTGGTCCACCACCACCACCAAAGCTTAACATATTGGCTGGTGCTGAAGCTGGCTCTGGTGTATTCTGAGTATGCCCCACGCTTTGTTTCTGCTTCTTTCCATCTGGTACAAAGCTTCCTACAATAACCTATAACAAAAGAAAAACGAATCAAAGTCAGTATCTTGACATTTCGTGATCTTAACTTGAGTATAAAAGTTAAAGAACTTGAGTAACCTGGACTTGTGATCCAGCTACGAGCATTCCAGCAACACTTCCACCCACAATCTGGCCATCATGTCCAGCCAAAGACACGCTTAAGTTACCAGTTTTCGTTACAGTGCCATTACTCTCAGAATTCAAGAAAGAACCTGACAGAGAAATGATTTCAAATCGACCCTGCAATAAGCAACACATCAAAAAAGTTCAATACAAAACAAAGATCACAAAGATGATTTCCCATTAAAATTCCAGCTCCATTGATTTAAAAGAAAAGCTCTAATTAGGCCAAGAAGTTATACCTCATACTTAACAACTCCACCAGTACTATTAGCTTGATGAAGCATCACACTACAAACAGCTCCAGTAGCTGAGAGAATACATATGGCTCGTGGTCCTTGTTGTGTAAACGCCATTACCTTCATAGCTATGTCCTGAATATAATGAAAAAGATGATAACTTGAGTAAATAAACACACGCAGAATCTTGATAAAATTAAAAACTTGATACAAGAAAACATTACCTCTCCAGATTTAACCTCAATAACATGAGGTGTAAACCCTACTCCTCCAGTTCCTCCTACACACACACAAAACCCAATTAGTATAAATTATCAAAAAGTGATTAAGATTTGATCAAAGAAAGAGTTTTTAACAGTACCTAAAGCATCGAGCTGCTTCTTACCGGAACCAGGAGGACGTCCTCTGTTCCGTTTAGCAGGTGGATCGGAAGAGTTAGCATTACCTCCTCCAACACTATCTCCACCTCCTCCATAAGAATTAGAAGCAGACGGAAGAGGCGATGTAGGAGCCAAACCAAGAGCAATGTTGTTACCACTACCATCAGTAGCAGCAACATACTTCCTAGGTCGTCCACGTTTCTTCTTCACCTGTTGTTCCTCGATCCCAAATCGCATCGACTGTTGCTGAGTCGCAGCAGCGGATACAGAAGAAGACGATCCGTCGAATCCAAGAGATTCAAGAGTTTTCTGGTCAATCTGTTGTTGGGGCTGAGGATGATAATGATGTTGTTGTTGTTGATGAGGAGTGATAGAGCCGAAAGGTAATCGCTGGTGGAGATGATGGTGATGCATAGCTTGAGATGTAGAGGTAGGTACCATTAAAGCAGCAGCGGCAGCGTTAGGGTTTCGATTGAAGGAATTGTGGTGACTCATTAACATACCAGGCGGTGGTTGTTGTTGTTGGTGGTGGTGGTGGGTTTCTCTGGAATCCATTGAAGAAGATTTTTAGAGAAAAATCTCTTATCTTTTTAAGATTTGATAATTTTTAACATAATTTTTATTTTCAGTTTTACGAATGCCGAGAAAATAGACGAGAAAGTGCAGGTTTTTGAGTTTTAAGCTAAAGCGTGTGTGAGCTTAGCTAACAACCTTTGAGTTCTTGAGAAGAAAGGGACGATCTAGTTACTGTCCAATTTTATTTTTAATTAAGAATAAATTTAATTAGATTTTTCACTTTTCAGGAGATTTTTTTGTTTATTTTAAATTTTAATTAAATAGATCTACCAATTCCCGGTTTATGGTTGGTTTATTATTTTATACTAATATTTTAGAAAGAAAACAATTATATGAAGAAAAATCTGAGATAAAATTTAGTTAGGTTGGTGTCCTCCAATAACTCTACTTCTGTTTTATTACATGTTTTTCCAAAAAAAAAAAACTTGGTTCTTTTCACATAAGTTTTCAATGTTCCATTGAAAGAATCGAGTTTATAATTGAATGGGAAAACTAACCGGAATGAGTGACATTGAATTTAAATGTTTAGGAGGATTTATTACAGTATTAGTCTTAGTGAGTGGGAGTATTTGAAAACTAACAAAAGCTTCAATAACATTTTAAAACAAAGACAAATGCACAGGAATTAATAAGAGAATATAGTTATTTAATAAATAAATGATGTACTTAAAAGATTTTTGTTTGGGAAATACAAATAAACATGGGTTTTGTACTTTGATGTGTCAGATTTTATTTAAGTACTTTATATAAGTATATCCTCAGATCTTAAAAACAATCACTACTTTGAAAATGACAGCAGTTTCTTTTGACCATTTTGTCCTTCTCTTGCCTCTTCTTTTTAAGAAAACAATATTCTGAAAATTTTGATATGCAATATAGACAGATTCCAAATTAATCGAGTTTAACAAGCAGGAATTAAAATTATCATATCCATTTATTTATATCTTGAAAAAGGTGTTTTCATTAACCTTAACAAATGTCATATTGAGATGAAACTTTCAGCATTTGATTTCATACGAACCAATTTAGGTTATGTAACCAACACACTCGACAGTGTTCCGTTATATCCTCTTCTATTTTCCCATCCTTGTTCACAAGATATTCAAATCGCCGGTTAGGTTCTTGCATCCCGGTGTAATCCAAAGGACGAAATAATGTGATATTTATTTTGTTTTGGGATAATCAAAATGAGGAAAAAGCATAACACTTTATGTCTAGCTAGCGGCTAAAGTAATCGACTTTAATAGACCAACAAACAATAAAAAGCACTTGATAAAAGTGTTTAAGCCATGTGTTGTAGCACCTTAAGAAACCGGACACGTAAACTAGACGCTTTGAACATTGCTATCTGAAAATAGAAAGATGTTGAGACTGTTAACGAATGTTACTAGAATAATTTTTGTGTTTTTTTGGATTATTCAAATGGCCTGAAACTCCATTTGGATCGGTGGTTTTATCGTGAATGAATATAACAAAGAAGGTAGAATGGTTAGGTGAATGCTAAGCCAACCTAAACCAAAATATGGATCAAGTGTTAAAACTCACTTCTAAACCAAGCAACCTTTTGATGGAATGTCATATTTGTGCGACAAGAAGTAACTTGGAAATTTGTCTTTGTGGGCCTAACTCTCACTAAATATAGGCCCATTATTGATCCATCAGTAGTAAACTTAGAAGACAAATAAAGAAGATGTTGGTAGATCCAATATCCTCCATTTTTGTCCTCAGCTTCACTTTCTTAACATAGTTTACAAAACTGAATTTTGATATTGTCACTTCTTGCTTTAACCGTTATTGCTGAAACTGAGCTTTTGAGTAAGATGTCTTTCTGAGCAGTAGTATTAACAATTTAGATGCAACAAAAAATATATGTACAAGGTACGTAAGCTCACCAATATGACTTACCTTAAACATGATATTGCTCTATGTAGTAGACGCGAGAGTATATATTGTTACTCCTAAGAGGAGGGAACATACCATAATTGTACATTAAAGCAATCGAATCTCTAGTTGTAATGTTTTTGTGTGGAGGTAAGAGATCTTTCTATGCAACACAACAGCTCTTCTCGTGTTATTGAGTTTTTTCAAAATTTACATTTTTCGTGCCACGTGGCTCTTGTGGGTTTATCACACCTGACATCAAAATAATAGTAGAAGCAAATTGAATTGAGTACCAATACAGAGGTTAAGTAAACAGCCACACATAAGAAGAAAGATACATTCACAAATTCATCTCCAACAACTAATGATTTGTGTATTATTTTTACTCACAAGTTGTAACCCGTGCCATCATTAATATTAGTCACGTTTTTATTTTCCTTTTGGCAGGATACGGTTTGTGTTATATTTCGTGACTATACAATATTTTTATAACAATTTTTCTTCAAATATTATTGTTTCATGTCTTTCATTTTTGGTTTATTTTGTACTTCACTCTTTCATTTAGTTACCAAGTAAACCTTGCTATGCATGATGCATCGATTCGTGAATCAGTTTCCTTAGTTTAAAAAACAATTAAAAAATATCCAATTTTTTTACCAACAAATAAAAATAAATAAACAAATATTATAGATAATGACATAATCTATACTTTGTTGTTCGAAGTGATCAATTGGTTTTTTTAATTACATATATAACTTCGATATTATGAAATTTAAATGGCGGTTTATATATATATATATATATAGGGTTTAACGTGTGTTTTAATTCAAGTAATGTGATTAAAAACCAAATTTAAGAAAGTTAGACATAATAGTCCCCGTGCAAACAAAATAAGGTATACATGTGTTATATGTCAACGTTGCTACGGCTTTCATGGATCCAAAATGTCAACTTTAGTTGTGATATTGATAATTTGTTTTACACTTTCTTACATGCATCTCCACCACTAATCAATATATATATGATTTCCATATATTAATTATATTTTTTGTTGATTTTTTGTTTCATCAACATTGACAAATAATTCGAAATTTGATCGTTTATATGTTTCCTAATGAAACAATGTCAATATATACACCATAGCATTCATCGTATATCGAGGTCAGACCTTTTAGATTCGTTTAACCAAAAGTGTAGGTATACTTGTGTCCTTAATCTAAGAAGATAACGTCTATAACTAATATCTAGTTTTTTGAACTCTCTGTTTAATAATATAAATTAGTCTTAGTTGGTTGACACATGCATATAATTATACAATATTAACAACACTATATGGAACGTGTGTTAGTTTAATATCTTTTTCAGTTTCAATAGCTTTTGACTTATTTTTTTGTTTCCGATCTTGTGAATAAAAGATGAAAAAGTACTCTTTAATTTAATATTAACATCAATAATTGCAAGTCATGTGAAACCTAACTCTTTAATATTTCCTCACTTGCCAAAAGAGAATATTATTTCTATATCTATAAAAAATAATTATGTAAAAGTATATGCACTTATAGAGCTAATAAAAATGTAACACTATACGAGAGATTTGTATTTACTAAAAATGTTGAATAAAAAAGAATATGCTATGAACAATAATTTATGCTTAAACTCGTGAAATTGTAAAAAGTAAAAAAAACATCACCAAAAATAAGAATAATAATCACCATAAAATTATAAAGTTTTATAATCTTTTATTATTTTGTAGGAAAACATCAAATTTCGACCCTTACTTGTAAAATCATATATTTGACACGTAAAAACTTTAAATTACCAATCGAAACCTAAATGAGATTTTTGTAGTTCAACCAACACAATTACACGTATTACCTTTGCCTCTAACCAGCTATATAGTCTATATATGAACTGACTACGCAAACCATAGATCCAATCTCTCTATATATTCACACTTATACATAGACACAGAACTAGAGATCCAAGGAAACAAAAAAAGAAGAGAGAGCGAGAGAACTAGTTTCTCTCCCTCAAAATGTCCAACAAGGTTCACGAAAGGAGCAATGAGATGGAGGAAGGTCTAAAAAAGACGATGTGGGAAGCTCTAGAACCTTCCGAGACAATCAAGAAGATTCCGAAAAGGCTTTGGAATGTGGGCAAAGAAGATCCAAGGAGGGTTATACACTCTCTTAAAGTGGGTATTTCATTAACTCTTGTCTCTTTGTTATATCTGATGGAGCCTCTCTTCAAAGGCATTGGAAGTAATGCCATTTGGGCCGTCATGACAGTCGTTGTTGTTCTCGAGTTCTCTGCCGGTAAATTTAATAATACAATTAGTTATGTAACTAGTGTTTCTTTTGTAACATGTGTTTGATTTCTTTAATTATTCTTATAGGTGCAACGTTGTGTAAAGGGCTTAATAGAGGATTAGGGACATTAATCGCTGGATCTTTAGCATTTTTCATTGAGTTTGTTGCTAATGATTCTGGCAAAGTTCTTCGAGCTATCTTCATTGGCACTGCTGTTTTTATTATCGGTATGAATTTTTTACATAATTTAATGTCCAAAATAAAGTCTATAACTATTAAACCTAATCTCTAAGTATAAGAGACATTGTTACATAAGAATCTAATAATAAATTTAAAATGGTTGCAGGAGCGGCTGCAACTTATATAAGATTTATACCATACATAAAGAAGAATTATGATTATGGTGTTGTGATATTTCTTTTGACGTTTAATCTTATTACGGTTTCAAGCTATCGAGTAGATAGTGTGATAAACATAGCACATGATAGATTTTACACTATAGCCATTGGTTGCGGAATATGTCTTTTCATGAGCCTTTTTGTTTTTCCTATTTGGTCCGGTGAAGATCTACACAAGACCACCGTTGGTAAACTTCAAGGCCTTTCTCGCTCTATAGAAGGTACATCATTCTCCTAAATATTACATTTTTTTTATGTTTTGTTGATTATTTTAAAAATAATACTAAATTTGGTCTTTGAATATTTTCTCCAAAAATTGTGGGATTTGCTTTACAGAGGAAAAAAAGAGAGAAAATAAAAGTTTTTTGTGTGTTCTCTTTTAATTAATCAATAAGAGATCTAGTAAATTACATCATTTTTATTTTATATTTTATTTTTGTTTAAACGTGTACTTCTTAGCTTGTGTGAGTGAGTACTTTGAAGAGAAAGAAAAAGAAACATCAGATTCAAAAGACAGAATCTACGAAGGGTATCAAGCTGTTTTGGATTCTAAGTCCATTGATGAGACACTTGTAAGTATTTTTATATTTCTCTATTTCAAGATCTATATATGTATTAAAGTTTTTAATATTCTTTAAAAATATAACATAACTATGAATGTAATTACAGGCATTATATGCAAACTGGGAACCAAGACACACAATACGTTGTCATAAATTTCCATGTCAACAATATGTTAAAGTTGGAGCTGTTCTTCGTCAGTTTGGTTACACTGTTGTTGCTCTTCACGGTTGCTTACAAACTGAGATTCAAGTAAGTATAATTATATATTTAATATTGTGTCTTGGTTATGCTAAATAAATCTAATACTATTCTATATTTATTATATTTTTTCAAGACTCCAAGATCTGTTCGTGCTCTTTTTAAAGATCCTTGTATAAGACTAGCCGGAGAAGTATGCAAAGTTTTGTCGGAACTGGCCGAGAGCATCTCAAACCATCGTCATTGTTCCCCAGAGATTCTCTCCGATCATCTCCACGTGGCACTTCAGGATCTTAATTCTGCTATCAAGTCTCAGCCTAAACTTTTCCTTAGTTCCAATCCTCATCGCCATAAAAACGGCAGCGTTTCCCAGCACAATAATAACAAAAACTTAAACACCACTGTTTCACAACAAAACAATAGTAACAGTGGGAAAGATCTAAACGGCGACGTTTCACTTCATTCTAAAACCGGTACGCATAAAACTACAGAAACCGGTTTACGACAAGGCCAAAATGGAGCCGTTTCACTTTCAAGCTTTAGGACTGACACGTCAGCTTTAATGGAGTACCGGAGATCTTTCAAGAACAATAACACTGATATATCAACTGCTGGAGAGAGGAAGATGTTACGACCACAGCTAAGCAAAATCGCGGTGATGACGAGTCTCGAATTCTCAGAGGCGTTGCCATTCGCGGCGTTTGCATCGTTGCTGGTGGAGATGGTGGCTAGACTTGATAACGTAATCGAGGAAGTAGAGGAATTAGGAAGGATCGCATGCTTTAAGGAGTACGATAACAAGCGAGATCCTACGGCTGACGATGTCCGATGTGAAAAACCGGCGAATGTTTTGATAAGTGTCAGTGCCGCAGAGTGAAGCAACGACAGCGAGAAGTAAATTAATGTTTTTTTAGGATTATAATTTATGTGTATGCATATAAGAAAAGACGGAGATAAACCGATCGGTATAAGATCGATGAATTAAGAATCGGATGCTTTGCGTCTATGAACGAACCCAATTTATCTTTCATGTGAACTGTTGTTTCTTAAATGTCAATTTCTTGAATAAATAAAACCGTTATGTAATTAATCGAGAGGTCCGGTCTGGTTTGAACATATATAAACCGTGATGTAATCTATTTCTACTAATTCACAATTAAATTTAACAATAATTGCATCCTTCTCCTTTTGACACTTCAATGAGGTGTCACAATCACAAAATTCTAAATTTTATTTTTATTTTTATTTTTGCAATTAGTTTTTTATCAAAAAAATTATAATATCTGATTTAATTTTTTAAAATTTATTTTATCCACTATCTCCACTTTCCCATTTTTCTCTCTAAAATAATATTTTTACACGTATAATTCAGTTTTGCTAACAATTTTTCTATATTCTCTTCTTTAACAAACACAACAAATTATAATCTATTTTTCTCTTTGTTTGTGATTGTCAATTCATGAATCCATATTCTTCAAAATTTCATTTGGAAATCTGGTGAGTTTTCTAAAACTTAATACAAATTGTTTTTAATACAAATGTTTATCACTTTATCAAAGTAAAATTTTTTAAGATAAGTTATCATATTAAGTTTGTTTGTTAAAAGTTTGAAATGAATTTTTATTATTCTCTTGAATTGACTAAAATATGTACTTTGTTGAAAGAATTTTTGCTATAAATTAAGGACAAAAATATTAAAATTTAGTTTTTCTTGATTTTCAATAGCATTTACATATTACATGATTTTAAATATTTAAAATTTAGTAATCATAGATTTAGTTGTTATATTTTAAAATATTAATACTAAACTAATTTAATTTTAAAATAAATGACACTTTAAAATGAAATAATATTTTAAAATTTTTTAGCAATATGCAGGGACAAGATGGTAGTTAACCTATGAATCTGCAGTCAATTGCTCAGGACCCAGTTAAATTATTTATGGTAGATATAACCGTTAGATATGAATTGGAGAAAACAACCTTGTAAATTTGAAAATAATGAAATGAGAAAAGCTAGTAAAAAACGAATATCAATAAAGCTCTATAACAACAAGTGAGAAAATGCGAACTTTTGGGCTTTCATACATCTTTAAACAAATCGCTGCGTCACATTTGCCCCTCTCTACACTTTTTTAAAATATATCATCATCTCTACTTCTTTTTCTTTCTCGAAATTCCCTTTATAGATGTTCAAAACCACATATATGAAATGGTCCCAAAACTATTGCTTTTACATAAATTTTGGTTTTTCAATGCAAATGATTGCTATCACTTCCACAAAAGATGGTTTAAAGTTTATAAGTTTGGTCCAATAAATGATTGGGAGAAATATGATTCTCTTTGCATATATACCATATCAAAGGCATCACAACATAAAAATAATGCACTACAATAACGCGATCTATTCCCATAAAATACAAATAAGGAATTTATAATACTCATTCCTTAGCAAACAATATAATAAATACATAAAAAAACGAAAAGTAAATATAACAAAACTAAATTCTTAAAATAAAATGACAGATGCTCACAACTAGTTATTCTTCTTCCAAGCGACCAACGTTAAAAGGCGTTTTTGTCCTAAGAAAGAACCAATATTTCATTCATTGTAGCTAAAACAAGTTTGAGTAATCGAATGAACCGGGTTGGTCATATTCATAATTTGTCCAATAACCGTTTTGCACCGATTGATCAATATCCTGGTCCACGTTAAAGTACGAAGAGCTCGCCGGATATTCCACTTGAGGGTTCGCCGTGGTGACCGGAAAATTGTAGTTGGGAAAGTACTCGGAAACAACCTCCTGAATCTGAGGATAATCCTATAATTAAATATAACAAAACAAATCAAACATTGTTGTATATACAAAACCGTTCTGGTTTAGATAATATTACTAGTAACGTACCTTTGACGAGTCAAGAATGTAATCAGGAGAAATCCAAATGTTAGAAGAGTTGTTTACAGTAGAAGAAGGCTTGGATGATTGAAACTGCCACGTTTCGTCGCGACAAGGAGTGGTCTCAAGGCTAGAGTAAACCGAGCCAATGTCTTGTTCGGTTTTATTTTTCAAACTTTTAGAATTGGTCTTAAGTTCATTCTTCTTAATTACTCGACATAACGCGAAAGCTCCCTGAAAGTTCAAACATATATATATGGTTGTTAGGTGATCTTTCCATTAACTCAATTATGAAATAAATTATATTAATTTGCTTACCTTAAAATTTGATGATTTTTGGGAAAGATCTTCATCGCATAGACGATATTCATGCATAAACCAATTAGTTCTGTCGCCTAATGGGGCACGACCTTCATAGAAAACTAGGGTTTTCCGGTAACCAGTTATAACACACGACGAATTACAAGTAATTTTCCGGTCTTTGCCGGTTGCTTTCCAATAACCGGCCTTTGTAGCCCGGTTGGTTCGGGAACCATTTGGATACTTTTTGTCTCTTGGACAAAAAAAGAACCATTCCAAATCTCTATTCGGAAGGAAAGACTTATCTTGAGAAATAAAAAGATAAAATTAGTTTCTTAAGTAGTGACATTAAAATATAAAATCATAAATAATAGTAAACCAAACGTTGTTTTTTTTTTGGTAATTTACCTGGTAGCTCCCAAGGATCAAATTTGTATAAATCGATAACAGGAATGACTTCGAGCTCGATCTCGAGGCCTTCAACTTTCCTTGTTAAATAGTAGCCTATGAGCTCTTCATCAGTTGGATGAAATCTAAATCCTGGAGGTAAACATGAACTTCCCATTTGACACTTGTTGCTTGTGATGCAAGAGATTTGTAAATAGCAAATTAAGTACCGTAACTAAATCTATTGAATATTTGGAAAATCCAAAAATAAAAGTATTTTTTGACACTCGATTTGTTCTTAATAATAAGTTGCAACTCACGTTGTTTGTGTACTTTTTGGGACAAGATCATTGTCTGAAATAAATCTAATTATTATGGAGAAAAAAATAAACCCAAATTACCCGAAATTCCCTTTTTGTTGATATTTAAATCGTAGAAGAAAACGAAACAAGATTAAAAGTGAAAAGTTTAGAAATAACGAATAGTAGTAGGATTTAAAACTGGTCAAAGACTCTGACTGAAGAAAGATGTAAGAAATAAAAAATGATTATTGAGTAATTTTAGTTGGGAAAGATTAAGAGAGGAGAAGGTTGGTAGAGTGTTGAATGGTTATGTGGTGATTGATATTTATAGCACAAAGGTTTTGCAATATTATGGGGAATAATTAATTAATAAAAAGTAAAATGTTGGATAAAAAACTATATAGTATTATTAATACTGCTGTTTAATATAATATTCAGAATAAAAAAAATAAACGACATACACCGAAAGTACATAAAGACATTGCTTGTCTTAAGAGAGCCCAAAATTCCAAAAGAAAATGGAACCCACCTGGTCTCAAAAGCTGATGGACTTGTTCACACTTCACACCTCAGTAATATAACTTACCAATATTAATCAAACCTTATATTTTTTTATTTTCAACTTAATACATATGATTTCGTTTTATTAAAACGATACTTTTAATTGCATGTCAATCTCATATATCGTTGTAACCTTATTTAACAAATAAGACTGAGATGGATGTTATAATTCTCTTTTTTCATTTCTTTGATATAAGGTGAGTTTTAGTTCTATGATAGGTCATAAAAAGTGGGTCCTAATTACTTTTCTTTTGTTATATTCTAAACTTTTTATTCACAATTATGAAGGAGGTGTAAATTATTCGTCCACGTAAGCATGAGTAAGACAAAATGTTTTTTATGATGGTGCAACTACTTTCAACTTTTAGACAGAAGATTAGAAGGGATAACAAAACTTTGACGAAAGAAAAATTTGTTTATTGTTTTCTTTTATCGGAAATAATTTTTAAATATGTAAAGTTGTAGTTTAAAGTTTAGTTCCCATTTGTATAAGATCCAATAACTAAAATATTCAAGCAAACACACAAAAACAATATTGGGATAGAAAAAATGAATGACTTCACGAGACGGAAATGTAATATAAGTTCTATAATTTTCCTATAAACAAAAAGTGCACCTTGAAATTATGCGATAGGAACGGTCGCTATGATCCCTAACAGTGACTAAAGAGAACACAATGTAAAAAGAGTAAATGAAATAGAAAAAAAGCAACAAAAACGGAGAAAAAGGCTTAAAAGCATGAATAACTACGTCATATGCTATGTAATAAAGAAGTATGCCTACGAAATACGAACAACGGATCTTTTATGTTGACTACACTATGGAATATGTGGAATTGTATTTTTAATAAAATTTTTACATATTATTGTATTAAAATTTTATATATTAAAAAAGTACCATATACGTTTGAATATGTGGAATTGCTTATATTCATACCAGTAATCATATTGGAACTATTATATAAAATTTTGTAAGTTCTAAATCCTAATAATGTATGTTTATCATCATCGACCAAACTAATAAGACGTACATGATTTTTATCAACCAATAAGACATTTGTATCATATGTCTTTTCTCGTTGTAATTATATGATTTTAAAGATGTAATTCTATAAGGAGATTTATATTATATATAGTCATAACATTTTTGTATCATAGATATGATCAATATACACCGACCCATTTCTTGTTTTGCCAACAAATATACTTTTTCCAGTCCACGATCCCGAGAAAGAGTTGTTATTATCGATGGGTAAAACTTCTTTTTCATATTATTTGATGTTTTAGCCTTTTTTTAATATTTCATAATAATTTAAAATAATACTAATAAATAGACAATTAAGAATATGTAACTGAAAAATTCAAGATTCAAAATATTCAAAGTCGGAAGAAGATAATATAATATTTTTGGCCATTAATTTTTTTTGTCCCCGACATAATAAATACGAGTATATGTGGATCAGTTTGTTTTTTTATTGCAAAGTTTTTTTATAAAAAAAATTATCATAAATAATAACAAAACAAAACAAATTTTAAACATTAACTTTTAAAAAAATAAACTTAAAATGTTAAATAATTTATTACATCTATTACTAAAGTAGGATGACAAGAAATTTGTGAATGTAAGTTACGTTCTTTCTCTAAAACGGATTTCTTCAAATGTGAAATTTTGTACATGTTTGAACCTCGAACTCTCATAATTTCTTGCATGCAAGATTGCAATGTTAAAAAAATTCGGTTCACCAACTAAGATGGATAATCTTCAAAAGTTGTTTCTACCGCAAAAACAAGTTCTTCTAATGTTTTTGGTGAATATTTGTATTGTAGTGATTGAATGTAACTAAAAAATCCAAAATCCAAAATATTCAAAGTCGGAAGAAAATAATATAATGTTTTTGGCCATTAATTTTTTTTTATCCCAGACATAATAAATACGAGTATATGTAGATCAATTTGTTTTTTTATTGCAAAGTTTTTTATGAAAAACAATTATCATAAAATAATAACAAAACAAAACAAATTTTAAACATTAACTTTTAAAAAAATAAACTTAAAATGTTCAATAATTTATTACATCTAGTACTAAAGTAGGATGACAAGAAATTTGTGAATGTAAGTTACGTTCTTTTTCTAAAACGGATTTCTTCAAATGTAAACTTTTGTACTTGTTTGAACCTCGAACTCTCATAATTTCTTGCATGCAAGATTGCAATGTTAAAAAAATTCGGTTCACCAACTAAAATGGATAATCTTCAAAACTTGTTTCTACCGGAAAATCAAATTCTTCTAATGTTTTTGGTGAATACTTGTGTTTTAGTGATTGAATGTAACTAAAAAATCCAAGATCCAAAATATTCAAAGTCGGAAGAAGATAATATAATGTTTTTGGCCATTAATTTTTTTTTGTCCCAGACATAATAAATACGAGTATATGTGGATCAGTTTGTTTTTTTATTGCAAAATGTTTTATGAAAAAAAATTATCATAAAATAATAATAAAACAAAACAAATTTATACATTAACTGTTAAAAAAATAAACTTAAAATGTTAAATAATTTATTACATCTAGTACTAAAGTAGGATGACAAAAAATTTGTGAATGTAAGTTACGTTCTTTTTCTAAAATGGATTTCTTCAAATGTGAAATTTTGTACTTGTTTGAACCTCGAACTCTCATAATTTCTTGCATGCAAGATTGCAATGTTAAAAAAATTCGTTTCACCAACTAAGATGGATAATCTTCAAAAGTTGTTTCTACCGTAAAAACAAGTTCTTCTAATGTTTTTGGTGAATTTTTGTGTTATAGTGATTGAATGTAACTAAAAAATCCAAGATCCAAAATATTCAAAATCGGAAAAAAATAATATAATGTTTTTGGCCATTAATTTTTTTTTTGAAAAAGATAATATAATATTTTTGGCCATTAATTTTTTTTTGTCCCAGACATAATAAATACGAGTATATGTGGATCAGTTTGTTTTTTTATTGCAAAGTTTTTTATGAAAAAAAAATTTTATAAAAAAATAACAAAACAAAACAAATTTTAAACATTAACTTTTAAAAAAATAAACTTAAAATGTTAAATAATTTATTACATCTAGTACTAAAGTAGGATGACAAGAAATTTGTAAATGTAAGTTACGTACTTTTTCTAAAACGGATTTCTTCAAATGTGAAATTTTGTACTTGTTTGAACCTCGAACTCTCATAATTTCTTGCATGCAAGTTTGCAATGTTAAAAAAATTCGGTTCACCAACTAAGATGGATAATCTTCAAAAGTTGTTTCTACCGCAAAAACAAGTTCTTCTAATGTTTTTGGTGAATACTTGTGTTGTAGTGATTGAATGTAACTAAAAAATCGAAGATCCAAAATATTCAAAGTCGGAAGAAGATAATATAATGTTTTTGACCATTAATTGTTTTTTATCCCAGACATAATAAATACGAGTATATGTGGATCAGTTTGTTTTTTTATTGCAAAGTATTTTATGAAAAAAAATTATCATAAAATAATAACAAAACAAAACAAGTTTATACATTAACCTTTAAAAAAACTAAACTTAAAATGTTAAATAATTTATTACATCTAGTATTAAAGTAAGATGACAAGAAATTTGTGAATGTAAGTTACGTTCTTTTTCTAAAACAGATTTCTTCAAATGTGAAATTTTGTACTTGTTTGAACCTCGAACTCTCATAATTTCTTGCATGCAAGATTGCAATGTTAAAACAATTCGGTTCACCAACTAAGATGGATAATCTTCAAAAGTTGTTTCTACCGCAAAAACAGGTTCTTCTAATGTTTTTGGTGAATTCTTGTGTTATAGTGATTGAATGTAACTAAAAAATCCAAGATCCAAAATATTCAAAGTCCGAAAAAGATAATATAATGTTTCTGGCCATTAATTTTTTTTTGTCCCAAACATAATAAATACGAGTATATATGGATCAGTTTGTTTTTTTATTGTAAAGTTTTTTATGAAAAAAAATTATCATAAAATAATAACAAAACAAAACAAATTTTAAACATTAACTTTTAAAAAAATAAACTTAAAATGTTAAATAATTTATTACATCTAGTACTAAAGTAGGATGACAAGAAATTTGTGAATGTAAGTTACGTTCTTTTTCTAAAACAGATTTCTTCAATATATGAAATATTGTACTTGTTTGAACCTCGAACTCTCATAATTTCTTGCATGCAAGATTGCAATGTTAAAAAAAATTCGGTTCACCAAGTAAGATGGATAATCTTCAAACGTTGTTTATACAGCAAAAACAAGTTCTTCTAATGTTTTTGGTGAATACTTGTGTTGTAGTGATTGAATGTAACTAAAAAATCTAAGATCCAAAATATTCAAAGTCGGAAGAAGATAATATAATGTTTTTGGCCATTAATTTTTTTTTGTCCCAGACATAATAAATACGAGTATATGTGGATCAGTTTGTTTTTTTATTGCAAAGTTTTTTATGAAAACAAATTATCATAAAATAATAACAAAACAAAACAAATTTTAAACATTAACTTTTAAAAAAATAAACTTAAAACGTTAAATAATTTATTACATCTAGTACTAAAATAGGATGACAAGAAATTTGTGAATGTAAGTTACGTTCTTTTTCTAAAATGGATTGCTTCAAATGTGAAATTTTGTACTTGTTTGAACCTCGAACTCTCATAATTTCTTGCATGTAAGATTGCAATGTTAAAAAAATTCGGTTTACCAACTAAGATGGATAATCTTCAAAAGTTGTTTCTACCGCAAAAACAAGTTCTTCTAATGTTTTTGGTGAATATTTGTGTTGTAGTGATTGAATGTAACTAAAAAATCGAAAATCCAAAATATTCAAAGTTGGATGAAGATAATAATTATCCCTCTTCTTTGTCATATAAAATTATTTTTCATAAATATGTACAACATTGTACATATTAACAAACTCTGGGTTATTGGACAGAGTATTATTATCAAGCATAGAAATACAAAATTCTAGCTGTGCTTTCATATTGTTTTCTCGCATACTTGGCTTGATAGCTTTTGTATGACACTTAATATACCTTTCTTTTAGACGTTAAAACAATGATGTCTGACTCACGTTTAAAGAAGCTGCTAGTGATCTTATAGTTTGTCGACAATGGAGTGGAATATCAACAATTCAATCAAGATCCAGTTGATTTTTCTTTCTACCACAATTACCTTTTTTGTGATATATCAGCAGTTTTGCCATCAAAGGTAAGTTTAGCCCTTCGCCAAATTCGTTGAACCATTTGTAAAGGTACGGAATATAAATTAGAGACTTCAGTTGTACTATTTTTTTCAGAATTCCATTATGACTTCTTTCTAAAAAAACATGATAAATCACTAACCTTTCATCACCTGTCATTATTTTATAACTAACTCTAGCTTCTTGTGGATCTTGAGACATATGAGTGATTTCATCTATAACAAATACTTTAGAGAATGATAACTCTATATAGGTAGATGTTAATAAAAATAAGGATTTATAAGAATAAATTAACACTTAATCACATCAGAATCTATATAAATATTTAAAACATATAAATAAATAATAAAAATACCAGAATTTATTTGAGAATAATTCTCTTGTTATTCGTGAAGTAGCTAGATTCTCTTGTGACATAAACTCTATTGGTGGAGTTTCATTTAAATCAGTGAGAAATTGTCTTCTAATATTATTGAGTGATAAATTTAGATAAAAATTATGAAAAGCCATAAATGATTTTAAGTAATGGTGTGAAATTGTGTCAATATATATATAGAACAATAGTTACGTTAGTTTTGGCTCCAATCTAAAATTTTAGATTTGGCTCAAATCTAAAATTTTAACTTTTGGTTTTAAGTAAATCTCAATTGGTTTTGTTATTAATTTGGTTTCTTATAAATAAGGGAATTCTAAAAACCAACGTATTAGTTTAATCATAATTATTACTTCTAGAAATTACTTCGGTTAATTATTTAAAATTTTGAATAAATATAGCTAAAAATAAAAAATTTAAATTTTTTTTAATTTATGTACAAAATATAAAACATCAAATAATAAATAATATGGAACGGAGGAAATATATGTTAATTTGTAAATTGTCGTTAACTTTTTAATCTTATCAATAGAATTATTGCATATATATACAACTCAACTAATATACACAGCTTTTATTTCCACGTGTTCAATCTAAAAATATGTATTCAAAGTTGATGTACTACGTACTCTGTGTCGGATATAAGTATTTAAGTTAGTTTAAAAAAAAAAAAACGGTCAAACTGTTATTTGTCCACAGCTCAACCAGTGTAATAGTTTGTCAACATGTTTAGAAAACGAGATCTCACAATTTTATCACTTAATCACACTTTGTCCCCCAACTTTTTCCTTGTTTGTTTCTACCCCTTGTCGTTTTATAATTCACTGTCTGACTTTGTCGTATTTTTTGTTATTTTATACTATTCATTAACGATTAGTATCATCAAGGCGAAGAGTCGATCTAAAAACAATAAAATTTCATTGTCAAAATTTAGNAAAAAAAAAAAAAAAAAAAAAAAAAAAAAAGATTCAAACCTCAAAAGTCAAAACTTACAGAAAAAATGTCGGTTAAAGGAAGTGAGTTGTAAAATCATACCAAGCAATAGTCAATTTCGTATAACAAATGAGGAAAATTTAATGTTTTCAAATGATTAAATATATGGTAGATGTGTGCATGAATCAGTTTAATATGACATGCGTGCATACATGTGAGTTTGCGCGTGTTCAAATATGTCAATGGTAGGAAAGTTAGCCAAAATAATGCTTGATGTATCACGATGTGTCCGATTTATACATGAATTATACTGCTGTGCAAATTTATACATAAACGTTTAATAAATTTGAATTTACTATCTCAACTATCCAATTTGTGCAAAAACATTCATATCGTTTAACGGGGTTAACTTTCCGTTAAATATCGATGATTTGGCATCCACGTGGATGCCACGTCACTAATGACGAAAAAATAACATTTAGGAGGAATTGAACTTATGACCTCAATTTTCAATCAAAATACTACTTAACCACTATGCTATAAAATTATTCTTGTAATTATTACACATAAATGTAAATATATAACTGAATATTTATTTCTTCTATTTCTTTTTGTTTTAATTTTTATTCCCTTTGTTTTTAAAATTTTGATGTTAAGATTTTTAAACACATATTAAGATTTTATTTTCTTTTTATCTTTTTTTTTTAATTTTCTCTTTCTTATTTTTTGATTTTTTATTGAGCATTTTTCACATTTTTCTAAACAAGCATAATTATTATTTAGTTTTAAATTAAAATTAAATATATAAAATACATAACTGAAACAAAAACACCCCAACCCGGTTGAATGTGACATCATGGAGCACCTTGTCTATTTGAATGTGACATATTTGTTTTCCCACATGAGTACCCTTTATTTTTATTTTTATTCCTAACAGAAAATATATCATATAGGATTGTACCTAAAATAAAATAATAGAAGAGAGATTAGGCTTTAAGTTTCTAATTGAAATTTGAATAAGGTGTATTCATATTATTATTATTACTAAAACACCCCAACCCGCTTTTCTATACTCAAAACCGATAATCCCATACTTATCGGTTCTAGATTCTGGATTATCCTACTAACAAAAGTTACTAAGTCTCAAAACTCCATTAAATAAATAATAAATCCAAAGAACTCAAAATAATAATTCTCAAATTAGACCTAGTCACAACTAGGTTCTCAAACATGACTCAAAAATAAAACATAAACTCAACAACCGGTATACCATCGCCTCCCAGCTATTGTACCACGAGCTCAACATCAAGACTTTTCTTTTCCTTTACCTGCGCACACGAAACGGCGCTATCAGTATATAAAACATAC